>QARZ01040786.1:0-92429 GCA_013407115.1 Glycine latifolia | reverse complement strand
CAACTTTGTTGATTACAATGGAATTGCCCTTTTGAAAATGTTTTTGGTATCCCTCAATACTTGAAATTGCCTTTTTACCTTTGCCATATAGTTGGTTTTAGTTCTTGTTCTTATTGTTATGGTTTTTGTGAAAAGGGTATGGAGACTGATAGAAAACTTAGTCTAACAAATTTAGAATCTAAATGTCGAGTAAGTATTATATATATCATAGAAACATTACGTAAGAAAGTAAGTACCTCTGAGCACTAGTAGTTATGTCACTCAAACTTGCCATTTGTTCATGATCTGTGTTAGACTCAAGATTCTCCAGTACAAATAACAGATTTTTATTAATCACATTTCTGGAATTTAACCAGAATTTAGAGTACAGAAATGCTAACACAGGCTGCTTCCCTTACAGAGTTTCGTCCTTCAACACTGCAGAAGCAATGAAAAAACACACGCACTCTAACTGATAGCTTTTCCTTTATCTATATTCCATAAATAACTGCCCCTTGTAGAAAACAACTGCCTATGTTTGCTGTTACTAAACAATAACTACCACTTGTAGAAAATAACTGTCTACTTCTGATGATACTAGCAATAACTGTCTTAATTGCCTTTATTTTTGACATAAACCTGTAATGGCCTATCATATTGACATATAATGTTCTGTTTGTATTAAAACTCCGAAAATGACTCCATATATTTCTGCTTGACTTGTTCTACAGGACAGAGACTGGTGAAAAGCATGGGGCCCCTGTTTGCCAATGTGGTGATAGAACCATGCTTACTACATGGAGACCCCTGGAGTGGAAACATCAGTTCTGACAAAAATGACAAGCCTGTCATATTGAACCCTGCATGTTATTGTAAGTCAAGCATTTGCTTATATGGCAGCTAAAGTTTGAAACCAGATTAACAGTTGAAATTTGTGTCAGGATATTTTAACACACAAAAATACAAAGGAAAATTAAAGAAACTTGTTAAAATTTGGAAAATTGTGACTTTTGATATACGCGATCCACTATTTAATTCCCTGCTAAAATAGTCGACAGAAAATTCCAAAACTTGAAGAGTAGATTTCTAAGTGAGTTGTAAATTGTAATGGCTCTTGTGAGCTTTAGTAGCCACTATTTTTTACAGTGTCCATGGCTAAAATTTTTAGTGTAATTTGATATTTTATCAGACACATTTTGAAGGACCTTTATTGAGCCAAGAATGGGTAGGAAGCACAGCTCAACTAAGTTGCATCCCCAGAATTATTGGGTGCAATCTAGGTCCTCTAAATTTTGCCATAGTGGGGTTGATGCAAATATGCGAATGTGAGACTGCAATAATCATACAAGCTTTGAAGAAAAAAATTGGCTGACAGTTGTGGTGACTGTTGTTTTATTATGTAGATGGACACAGTGAAGCAGAATTTGGTATGTCTTGGTGTGCTGGCTTTGGAGGATCATTCTATAATTCTTACTTTGATGTAATACTGTTTGCTAACATATGATATAAAGGGATTCATGATTATCTTAACACGACCTTTTCTCCCTTCATGGATTTCTTTCTCTTTGTTGTTGTTTATTTCTTTTGAGGTAATCCTGTTTGCTAACCATAATCATGTAATTATGGTAATTAGGATATTGGTGATTTTTGTAATTATTACATGGACTCTATACAATATAGCTTCCACTGTGTATTTCAAAAACACAGAATTAATCAGATGCCTCTTGTTTACTCTCTTATACATGGTATTTAGAGTCTAACAAGAGGCGACCCTAATTCGTGTCTGTCCGTTGAACTCACTGTCCACCGATGAAATTCTAGTCATTGTGTTTTCGTTCCATTTCCGGGTCCCCACATCTGTGTCTGAATGTTGATACTGTTACAACCTTAGTTGGGTATGTCATTTGTAAGTTCAATCAAAATTTGATCTCATGGTAAACTGAACACGATAAATGATTTTTTTATTATCTGTATTTGTTGATGTAAGATCATATTATATTAAACAACAAATAATGCTTCCAGCAATCTTCTTGGTCAAACCAATTTCCGTTGTGTCAACTAAGATCTATCAAAGTTAGTGATATGGTTTTCTGTAAACTTTATGGAAAACATTCTACCTCAAATCCTCAATGAAGTGAATATTTGTTTGGTTTGGTTTCTCAATATCCTTGTCGAACTAGTTTATAGCTGGATATAGTTGCATGTTTCAAAGAAACTTAATGATATTGGGTGGCATGTGAAATTTCAGTTTCATACAATAATTTTCTGATAGTTATGTCAATTTTCAAATGGTCTCTACAGGTGATGCCAAAACAGCCAGGCTTTGAGGAGAGGAGAGACCTTTATATGCTGTATCACTATTTAAAATTAAATCATTATAATCTCTTTGGTTCCAGATACCGATCTTCTGCCATGTCTATAATTGATGATTATCTTGCGTTTTTAAAAGCTTAGGATTGCGTGTCATTATAGTCAAGCTTGTAAATGAATGAGGTTCTTTTTCTGTACCCTGAACTACTTACTACTTGTGATTGTGAGTGGTTTTTAAAAATAGTTGAAGGGTAAATTAGGAACAATAAATATGTATACCAAAATAGATAATTGTCTTTATTAATATTAATAATTATAAATAATATTGATGCGGAAAATTCATAACTTTTCTTATTACTAATTTCTCTTTAGTTGAGTTTTATCGACTTGAATTTGTGATTTTGCTTAAGAGATCAAACCTATTACCACTCAAACTAACGATTTGTTAGTATCTTGAAGATAATTTAGTTAAACATTTGAAAATTTAGATAGAATAAACATGAAGAATACTCCAGTTACTCGAAAAATAACTTTGAAAGAGTTACTTCTCTTCTTAGATTTATCCTTTATTTTCCTTTAGTCTAATGGTTAAAAATGAGTCATTTGTTAAAGCCATTAAATGAAGTGAAGAATGAGGATGTGACATGTTATTACTTATGAGTGAAAAACTTGGATAATTACCTTAGTGGAGAATCTCCCCCATCCACATACATTTTGTTATCCACAAAACTTTAATTCAAGACCTTAATTAAAGGGACCTACCCAATTCTACTCAAACCAACAATTTGCTAAATCAAAATCATGTATAAAGGTATTATAAATTGGGATAAAAGTTAACAAAAAAACTGAAGGGTACGAATAGTTAAAGTGTGAGTTTAAAAAACATGTCTTAGTTTTATTAGGTTTTCTATTTTGTGGGCTTTTGGGCCCGTAAGTAAAGACCATAATGGAAAGAATAATGTTTTATGGTACAAAGATTTTAACCACAAATTTGTACGAAATCAAAATATGATTTTCTATTAGTTCAGCATGAAATATTGAGCAAAAAACTCAAGAAAAAATGGAAATTAGTCATGCTTTAGCAAAGTTAATTTTTTTTTGTTAAAAGAATTCAAACTAGCAAGCTATTAAAATTAGAATTTAACGACTATATATTATCGGTGTTAAATTTTTATGCTGTCAACTAATCAGAGAGATTACTATTAACATAACTTTTAACATTATTATTATAAATAAAAATTAAAAGATTTAACATATATATATGAATATACTTTACATTATTAATACATAATCTATTTTATCTTAAAATTATACTAACAAGTTGTTATTGACTAGTGAGGAGTGTGAGTAAACAAATAACAATATCAATAACCTTAGCTCTCAAAATCATTTTTGCTTCATTATTGTATGCAGTTATATTATGGTCATCATCATATGCGAAATGTGAGGTGTTAGCTATATTAAAATAAGATCCTTGCATGGTCTTGTTCCAAAGCAAATCCCTATATATGGAGAAAAAGTACAAATTATGGGTGTTCCTATTATACTTTCGGCTAGACAAGGGCATAGTAGTAGCACTGATCAGTAGGTATTTGTCCCGATTGCTGCATGTGCTGGAGATACTATCAGACAAATCCGGGCCCTGCACGGTTGCACATTCATTTTAGTCAACTCAATTACTTTACGACATGCTTCCAAGTCCATAGACCCAACTTGATCCTCGCTGTCACTTTTTCACTCCAAAACACATAAAATATTGCCCACGAATTAATCACAGAACCATCCACTTGGCTACACTTTTTTGTCTCTTTCCCCCCTCAATAACCACACCGTTCTTTTAGTTAATCCTCATTTTTTACACCCTAAACTTTATACCCTTTTTAATTTATCGTCTCTCTCTCATAGTATTTATTATTTCCTTTCATTTTCTTCTTATTAGATACACATACTAGTGGTATAAAAACTAGCTTAGCAGTTAGGACAGGCTGATCAAACTAACAAGATGTTTGGTTTAGTTTCACTTTTAAGTTTTAACTCAAAGTCGATTAAGATTATTTACGTTGAAGGCAAAAACAAGCACACCATTATTTTTAGTTTTTTAGTGTCATTGTGATTTTTTGTCCTTTATCATTGATCCAAATACACTATACATCATAATTCAATTGAGAAATGCTATAGAATTAACACGATTCAGGCAAATTAAGAAAATGTTAGACTCATATTTTATATAAGAACATGAGTTTAAATCTCATTACATATGTAAAAATATTGTTAATAGATCATTCTTAAGTATTTGGTAAGTGTTTTTTAAGTTTGAGATCTGTTCTCACAAATTCTTTAATACAATTCATCTAAATTTTTATTTAATAAAATAAAATAAAACTAATCCAAGTAAACTGATAATGACCCAACACATTTCTAAGTGATTTTGGATATTTTTAATTTTTAATTTATGGGATTCAACCAAATAATCGACTAAGTGAACCAATAATGGTACGGACGTAATTGTAAAAACTAAAAATTGTTTTTCATTTTAGTATTACACAACAATCAACCACTGTAGTTATTAGTTAGTTCCTCACTGCTTCATCACAGCCACTTCCAGAATTCACTTGCGTGCAAGCACCACCTATCATATTCATATATCTATATCCATATTAATACCTTACCTTGATGAGAATAATATTATATGGAGATCTCCACCTAGAAGCTACCTCTCTCCTTCTTCTCTTTCTTCTCTCCCTCACCCTTTTATATATATTCATTCTTATTCCACTCTCACACTCAATTCTCCACCAACCCCATTATCTCTTTCTCTCTTTACATAACTCACTTTCTCATTGTATCATTTTCACTACACATTACATTATTCCTTCCAAAATGAGCACGCAGCTGAAAAGGTTCAACTCAATGGAACGCAGGCCAAGAATGCTGAAGGACTTCCTCAGTGAGAGTCTAAACTCGTGCTCCTCAAGCGGCTTCAAATCACTTCCAAGAAAACCAACCAACAACAACAGCATGCACAGCCTCATAGAAATGGAACTCAAATCTTCATCACCCTTTCAAACACTCATGAACACCATAAGAAGCATCTCTCTCTTCACCTCAAAATCACCCTCCGTGCTTTCTCTACCGAGGAACCTCTCACGTAAGCTATCATCTTCAAGGAGAAAAACAAGAACAAGAAGAAGAAGGAGCCATGTGTGCAGCAGCGATGTCAACATCACAACGGTGGTGAAGATCAAGGACATCATACGGTGGAAATCATTCAGGGATATCGTGGTGGAACCTTCTCTTCCACCACCTCCGTTGGATTTCATGGTGGGGTCCACCAACACCACTTGTTGTAGCTGTAGCAGTGGCTCTAGTTGGAGTGAGAGTGAATTTTTTTTAACCTCGTCCTGGGAAGAACCACAAAACGACAACGTTGAAGCGTGTAAAAGGTTTTCATTTTTTTCACCCCTTGTTGTCGGCAAGGACTCCGGGGCTAAGGTGAGCAATAATTTACTACAACGCATCTTCACAAATATTCGTGTGTCTGCGGTTGAGGCTCTTATTATGTTTGCTTGTTTGTCTTTTGTTACGTTTCATGTTAGAATTTTCCTTGTTTTTTAATTTCTTTTACGAATTATCACATAAGGACAAAAAAAGGAGTTTGGCAGGAAATAATTCGTGGACAATATTTTATTTTATCATCTGTATGTCGGTGGGAATTGTGCAGCACTTTTTCATTCGTTTTTTTTTAATATTTTCCAATTATCCAATTTTTGTTTGTTTCATTCTCATATATATTTTAATCGTGGTTTGATGTTGACACGCTGATTTATTCTAACAAAATTACATAAGAATATATACTATTTTATATGAATATATGTATTGGTAATGACTATAAGACCTTTGGAAATATTTTGCAAATTTATCTTGCTTATTATTGTAAGATTTTAATTCACCTGGTTACATTGTCTTTTCCTTCATTATTTTTTCTGATGCGAATGATACATGTTAAATGGGGTTAGTTGCAGGTGCTGATCACAATTAATTTACATTAACGCTGATTTTCATGCAAACTGTTTATTGGGATCATTTTTTTTTACTGATATAAACTAGTGTGTAATCTTGACAGGACACTTCAACTTGCCAAGAAGAACAACACAGTCCAGTTTCAGTTCTTCAGGTTGGAGAAGATGAATTCTCACCTTTTGATCAAAGTCTTGCCAATATTCAAAGTAATGAGCTCCTTCTTTCCCTTCAATTATCTCTTTTAAGTCCTAATTCATAAACCAATACATTCTATAGTGCATGTTTGGGTACTACTGTTTTTAGGAAAATAATCATTTAAAAGAAGGAAAAAATTATCTTAATAATTGAATAAAAAATAATTATTTCTTTGAAATAAGATGAACCAAACATGCAATCAACTAACTTGTTTGCCATGAATATTCATCAATTGTGCTATCCTAATTGTATAGACAAATTCGAGCTTCATATGAAAATGGTACTAATAAATAATAATCTTTTCACTTTTGAGCAGGGAGAAAACAGAAGTTCATACAAACAGTTCAAAAATTGGAGAGTCTTGCAAAATTTGACCTTGCAAACTTAGACCAATGTCTCTCATTGGATGACAACTCTGGCCATGATGAAGAATATGAAGAAGAAGAAGAAGATGATGATGGTGATAATAATGACATTGAAGAACAAGATTGGATTGAGGAAAAGGCAAAGCAGCTGCTACATTGTGTCAAAGCAAGAGGTTCAGCACATGGCTGTATAGACTATTTGGATTCACTTCTGTTGGATTTTTACAGGGAAGAACTAAGTGGAAGTAGAAACCAATACAAGAATGAAGAAGAGTTTGAGTTGGAGACACTGAGAATAACTGAGGATTGGATAAATGAGTCATTTGCTTTTGATGCAGGGCATGTTGACAAACATGCTTATATAAAGGACATGGATAGGAGAGATCAGTGGAGTAGGTTTGAGGAGGATCAAGAAGAATTGGCCTTTGAAATTGAGACAGCTATATTGCATAGTTTGATTGCTGATCTTCTGGACCTGGATGCTTAATACTTAATTAATAGTTTCCCTTTTCAATGTTCAAATCAAGTTTTGGCAATTGCTTCTGCACCTCCATAATGGCTTCGTGTACCTTTTTAAGTTTATGAAACACCTAATTCGGAATGTAAATTACATTTTAGAAAGACTAATTTGAAATGTAATTTTACATTCCACCTTAGGTGGAAGCAATTGCCTCAAGTTCTTTAAGATCTCTGGGCCTTTAGTCTCACTTTTCTCAACAGAAATTATCTGGCCCACTATAGCACTTGAAGCCCGAATCAGAAAAGTAGGTCTCATCCAACAGGACCCATTTAGATTTTAGGCTTACCAACAAGACCAGAAAAATAAGGATACCTACCAACCATGGGCAGAGGGATGCCTACTTTTGTGGTAACAAAGGACAGAGTTTGGTGAGTTTTGGATACTCTTATATGAAGGGGTAATGAGATGCTAGTGGACATAAGTACATGATTGGGCTGTACTGTACTTAAATTTAGTTATGGCTTAAGTAGATTTTGGACTTTGGAGTGTAGCATATTAATTACTGGATTTCAAGGCATAACTCATGCCTACTTTTGTTAAGGTACAGGTACTTAGGAAGTCTTTTGATTGTTCGGTTGTTCCATATATCTGTAAAGGAAATTAATCAGCATTTAGCACTTCTCTTTTCAGGCTAATGTTGAAAAAGTTCAAATACAAAGCCTTTCTACCACTGCAGCTAAAAATGAGTATATATAACTGTTTTACTATTATTTGGTGACATTTCTTAAATTATTTAATCTTGTGTTTAATTGTGATTGGCAAACTCATTTGATGTGATGATATGAATATAAAGTATGATAAAACTCTTACAATTTTTCAATCAAAATTAAATTCTTGAAAAAATAATTAAATCAGTCCTGCTTTTCGTAATATATATACACAGGCGGAGGCAAGGGGAGACCGTATAGTTATTGGTGGTCTCCCGAAACTTTAATGTAGAAAAATGTTAGATGGACGTCCCATTTAAGTAATATGATGTAATAAAAAATGCGGTATTTATTGTAATGTTTTGATTGTGAATTTCTCTGCCAGATCTTCTATTATGATACTTCAAATGGTAATATTTTATTTAATATTTTTGTTGATCAAAATTTGTTATTTATTAGAACTCTTTGTTGGTAATTTTTTCTAAGATCTCGACATCCAATTTTCATACTATTTGAATGCTCTCAGGATTATTTATTATCTTCATAAATCAGCACAAGAATTTTTAATATATTTTGTTCTTACACATTTTTTGAAATTTTTTTAGAAAGTCACTCATCTCATAATTATTCTAAATCAAACACGTTTAAATGTAGAGTTCTTTAAGTGATAGATTATTAAAAAGTAAATATATCTTATTAGTATGAGTAATATCAATTAATTCTTTTAAGTCATACTCAATTATATAGTGATCCCTCTAGTTTAGATATGATTCATTCAAAGTGTTATATATATACTATGTTAATGTCCAAAAATCAAAGCTCTTGATGTATGATAGATAATGTGACATGCTTCTAAACATATTGCATAAATGATTATGGGAATCATTTTATAAAAAAATATTTATAAAATACCAAAACCAACAATAAAAATTAAAGGAATAAAACTAAAAAAATGCAATTTTATAGAGATTTAAAGCATATTTAATCCTAAAAGAAAGATTGACTAAAAAATGTTTACTTGTTTATTGTGAACTTAAAATTTGTTTTCTTGTTGTTTATTGTGAACGTAAAAAATTGATAATTTTATGGGTCTACTAGGTTAGGACTTAGGTCTAATAGATTTTAATCAAACTCTATATAACTTTGTGCATATCCAAAGCTTTTCACTGGAATTTTGAGTCATTTGAAGCCCATTAAATAACTTGACTTGAAATATATATCATAATGTTTTTTATATCACCCAATAACAAAAAAAAATATAGCTACTAACTAGTTCACATTTTATCAAAGAAATCTAACATAATTAATTAAATAAAATGTATAAATTATTATAATTTTTTTAATACTTATCTTCAATTCTTACGCATTAAAAATAAAATTTAATTCACACTTCTCATGGCAAAAGCTTTCAAAATATTCAGTAGTTATATGTCACATTGGATTTACCTCGTATGTGTGCTTTCTTATTATGATTGTAACTCATCCATACTCAAGTCTATACAATCTCTTGTTCCATGTATTGTTGTTTTATTGATTTATATGTTAACGTAGATATTATAGTGTGTTGTGAAAGCATCGCCTTCAAAGCTTCAACTTACTATAAGAGGATTAAATAAACTTTTGGTAAACATGACAACAAAACCAGTAAGGAGTAAGTTTGACTCTCCCATTTCTACCCATACAAAAGTCAAGACAAGTTTAGGCTTACAAATAGTGGGGATAAAAAATTTAAACTCAGTTAATCTCTATCAAATTTTATTGGGTTTGATAACACTGATAATGATTATCAATTATATATATGATTTTTTTTAATTGAATGTGTTTTTTTTTAACTTTTGATTCATGTATTTTTATTTGATTTTTACTACTTACATTGAATATAATTAACTTATGAATATCTTTATAGAGTCTTACTTACAAAAAAATCATTTATTAGCAATTGTTAATTCCTAAAAGTCATAAGCTATATGGATTTGACTTTATGTAGAAGAATATAAAAAGTACGATTGATACGAGCTTATAGGGTTGCCAAAACAGTGTTTTAACTTTTGATTTATGTATAATATATTATATAAAATACAGTTATTAACTGCATTAGTACACATTTTTTTCTCAAAGTTTTTAAAAGAAAACAAAATATTTTTTCATTTATGGTTATTATATTGATATATTATTTATGTAATTAAAAATAACAACAAAAATTAAATGTACATCTGTGATAATTATTTATAAAAAAGCAGACACAAAAATTTAATTACATTTGATTATTTATAAAAAATTATTTTATTATAATTTAATTTTCTACTTTATTTTGTCTGAAAATCTTCTAAAATTTTTCCTTAGAAAAAATTACATGCATATCGCAATCATCATAATTTTTTTAGAGTTTATGTACATTGCAAATATTACGCACATAATAAACATTGATTTTATAAATATGTCTCATTAAAAAATAATAAATGAATTTGTTTTATTATTATTATTTTTTGTTGAAATTTTAAATATATTTTTGCTGGAAAACTTCAAACATTCTAATGTATATATGTGTCGTATAGTGTGTGGAGCATGGTCCATCACTACTTTACAATGAATTTCTACACACAAAAAAAGAATATTTTTTATGTATGTGACAAAACATTATCAATATGTGTAAATTCATAATTTGAAATCAAGTAAATTTAATTAAAATAAAATTTTTATAAACTTCTAAAAGATGTTATAAATGTTTAATTTAAATTGAGAATATTTGAAGTTAAATAACTAAATTCATATTTATTAACTTACATTGTTTGAAAAATGTTTAAAAAATTATTTAATTTTTATATTAAATATTAAATTTAATATCTGATGAAATTTAACATAAATTAACGTGAATATAATATTATATTGACTTTTAATTTTTTAAGTAATTTTACATTTTTTTCAATTAATTCACTTAATTTTGTTTTTAATATTTCTTTTATAGAATGTTAAATTAGGTTCTATATCATGGACATTTGAATTGATGCTAGACTTTTTAATAATATAAAAAATTTAAAAAAGAATAATATAATTTTAAAAAATATTCTCTCTAAATTTATTCGGGCGGGCATCGCATGGCTATTATCGAGTATATAGGATTAAAAAAACAGATTTTAAACTTTTGATTTATTTATTTTTGTTTGATTTTTACTACATACATTGAATATAATTAGATTATGAATATCTTTATAGAGTCTTACTTACAAAATAAAATATTTAATATCATTTATTATCAATAATTAATTCCTAAAAGTCATAAGCTATAGCTATAGTTTTGGCTGTATGTAGAAGAATAAGCAAAGTACGATTGATATGAGCTTATAGGGTTGCCAAAAAGGCCGTTTTCTTTTATAGCAAATACTCAACTTTTATTGACTTCCCTGCCCAAAACTGAATTCATAATTAGTTTTATTTAACAGGCTTCTGTTGAGAGATTCCTTGCACTCTAATTAAAACAGCGTTATACAAAAGAAAAATACAACCGTGTTTGTTATTTCTTTATTTTCTTTAATAATGCGATATCGATTAAGACGTTTACCAAATATATAAGATTCTCATTTAATACACAGTTAGTACCTAGAATATTGTTTAGTTTAAAGAAAAAAGAAAAGAGAGAAATTTTAACGAGGGAAAGAGACTGATCGAAGAGGTTTCCATGGAAGGTAGAAATACCTTGTTCTTTTGTTGGGGAGGACCAAGAGAAAGAAAAAGAAAATAAATAAATTTATTACATACTTAAAATGGTCACTTAAAATTATTAAGTTAAGAATAATTTAATGTAATTAATATAAATACTTCTTTTTCTTCTAAATCTCCTCTCTTTCCTTTGGTTAGTGAAAATAAATTTCTTTCAAAAAATTTAATTGAACATTTTTAATGAAATATTCTTTTTAAAAAATATTTTTTTTATCCATGATTCAAATCTAACACCTTATTTAAAAGGACTCAATCACATTCATGGGTTCTCTTTCCTATTGTAAACCAATTCATCACATGTAATTATGTTAAAAAAATTAATGCTATCCTTTGTTATTTATCTTTTTTTTTTATGAGTGGAAAAACAGAGTACAATCAAGCTGTAGGGAAGCAAACCCTGAAGGCATCAGCTAATACGAGAGAACTAATAATTAAAGGACAAGAACCAAGAACAACTAGAGACTCTGAAGATGACGATCCTAGACGAAAGTTATCCACACTTTGGTTGTCTTTCCTTATTATTTATCTTATCATATACTTTAAATAATAAGTATTAAATAAAAAATTATTTTTTCATGATGTATTAAATAAAAAATTCAAATCACAGGAGATGAATAAAATAAAATTAATGAAAATATGAGATAAATACTGCTATAAAACCTATCAAAATTCAGAAGAGGTGCCTAAAGAATATATATATATATATATATATATATATATATATATATATATATATATATTCTTTTGCTTTTAATATCAACTGAATTATTTAAAATAATATTTTATCTTTTTTTCAATCTATCATTTTAAAAATATTTAACTCTACCTTTAAAAAAACATATATTTAGTTCTAACTTGATCTTCCAATATAATAATTATTTATCATAAATCTAAAACATAATTTATAATCACAAATATCAATTTTTATATTATAATTATCATTTTTTTCTGACAAGTCACAACTCATAATTTATAAATACAAATATATTTATGAATTACATATTTTAATTATAATATAATTTATATATTTTAAGAAAATTATTATAAATTTTAGTTGTATAAAATAAATATTTAACCCACAGACTGAAATACTAGTATAACACTATAACGGACCTAACGTTTTATGAGCGAACATTGTTTTATTGGATGAAAAATTTCAATGAAAACGACTTAGAAGAGACGCAGACCCCGCCTTATTTGTCCAACATGACTGTGTCTGTGTCATTCATTCGTCATCTATTGGTATCACATTTGTTCCTATTGTATAAAGATGATGGGACTGGTGCTTAAAAATTGCACGAGATTTTTTCTTCTTTTTTTTTATTTCTTGCACGAGGTTATATGTTATAAACTTATATTGTGAATTTAACTTTCATAGTTAGTATAAAATTTGGAATTTCTAGAATTAAACACGTGAGCTAATGTTCATCTCATATTTTCTAGAATAGGAAAATCCAGTACAGAAAATCTTTTATCATACTTTACTTTATATATATATATATATATATATATAATTTGAATTTTGAATATTTAAAATTAGTTTTGGATATTCAGTTACATTTAAATTATTCAAATGAAAGTGTATGTGAATGGTAGTGGAGGTGAAACAATGGGAGCACAGATAGACTTATACATTTATCTATATAAGGAGATTATTTATAACATTATTTTTATATTTATCTCTATTTTGTTATTCAGTTTTCTGACAAGTCACAATTCATATAAATGATAATTGTATAAGTTTTTGAACAGTTTTACTGTAAAAAATTTGTTTATAAACTTTTAACATGAAATATATTTTGTCTTTGATAATATAAAAAATTTTCATATTAATTTCTAGAAATCATAAATTTGAATTAGATTAGTACTTGTTATCATTATCATCTTCTCAAGGATGGGTTAAGGTAGCTTTGTTTGTTTCCTTTCCTCAGAATAAAAAAATTATCATTATCATAATATATACATTAATCCCCCAACATATTCAGTACAACTTGTATTTATCATTTCAAAGATTAATTAGTGATTTTCATTTAATATTTTCAAGGACTATCACTATTCTACTACTTAATTAACTTTTCAGCTTGTATATATATACTCCGTATAGATACAAATATTCTTCCAGCTGTTAAGTGTGGACTACATTATTTGTACAAGAATACCCACCAAGTATGGACTGAACATACATTAACCACATTTTTTTTTTCTTCTGCAATATATATATATTTTTTTTTTTTTTTTTTTTTTTTGTCTCTTATTCTTGGAAAGCAAAGTCCACACATGCCAACTTTCTTTCATTGAACCTTGGTTTTGGGACAGTGTAGTGGCCATAGCAGAAGAAGCAGCAGTGATGTCAAACGCAGAGCAAGCTCGTACTTTATTTGGAATTTCTCTCTCACACAGACCCAAATGGCAACAATTCCTCATTTGTTCTTCTGGTTTCTTCTTTGGGTATCTAGTTAATGGCATATGTGAGGTACGATATATATGTATAGAGTATAGACACAAGTGCATATACTTAGCTGGTTAATTTTCTTCAATAATATCATTTGGTTTGAAACTGTAAAACCACCATAAGCCTTGGTCTTCTTTTATGTTTTCTTGAGCCTCGGGTATCAGATATGGATAACATATGGGAGAAGAAAAAAACAACGATTTTATTGTTTCTTTCTGTTTGTGGAAACGGTTAAAATTGTTTTGTTGTTGTTTGTCACTATCTGTTTCCTCTGGTTTTTCATGACAAGGTAAGTGGCTTGATGATTAATCATGCTTTCGGAATTCTCATTGGAAATTTGGGCTTCAATTGTACTATTTCTGCCAGCAACTTTAGTCAATCATCCAATAAATTAATAAATTGTATTTTCTTTTGTTTGATTGCTGCATCCGAATAATTTCAGTTTCTGGTATGTGAAGTGAAGTTATACTGCAAAATAATTCTTTTTCTCATGCTTGACTTTCAGGAATATGTGTATAACAGGCTTCAGTTTAGGTGAATTTCATAACCTCAGTACTTTTTCATTGGTTAAACATAAATTGATTTGAGTTTTTTGATTTGAGATATTTTCAATATAATGAAATAGTTGAATTGGCTTATTATTTCAGCTATGGGTGGTACTTCACATTTGTTCAAGGATTTGTTTACTTGTTTCTGATTTATCTCCAAGGCTTCACAAGCAAGCAAATGGTGAACCCGTGGAAAACTTATGTGAAGCTTTCTGCTGTACTGATGGGGTCCCATGGCCTAACAAAGGGATCTTTGGCTTTTCTCAACTACCCTGCACAAATCATGTTCAAATCCACAAAGGTAAGTGGCAAAGGCACAAGGGAACAAAACCATTGTCACTATGTCCCATTCAATTACTTTCATGGTGAATTTTGCTTCAGTGCCTCCAAATTGACTAATTTGTTCCAGAGACTCAAATTTGATCTTTTTCTTATTAGTTATTATTCCCCTTTAAACTGTGCTATTCAGAATATTTAAATGTAATGAGATTCAACTTTGTTAATTTAGGTTCTTCCTGTGATGGTAATGGGTGCCTTCATACCAGGTCTAAGGCGGAAATATCCATTTCATGAATATCTATCTGCTGTACTTCTGGTGATTGGTTTGATCCTATTCACACTAGCAGATGCACAAACATCACCCAATTTCAGTGCCATTGGTGTTCTTATGATATCCGGGGCTTTGATCATGGACTCCTTCTTGGGAAATCTGCAAGAAGCAATCTTTACAATGAACCCTCAGACCACACAGGTGTTTTAATTTCTGTGGTACTCAAATTAATTTCCACCATATGCATTTTTATATATGAAAAGGCATTACTGTAAAATTTGTAACTTAGTTGTATAGTATTACCATAATGTATGAATTTCTTGTTCATTGTTAACACAGATGGAGATGCTTTTCTGCTCTACTGTGGTGGGATTGCCTTTCTTAATCCCTCCCATGCTTTTCACTGGAGAGTTATTCAAAGCATGGACATCATGCTCACAGGTACATTTGAAAATTGGAATAACTTGTTCTTTTTTTCCATACTTAGACATTTGCTTTCTCAATAGAGTCACCTTATCTTGTTCTTGCAGCATCTATATGTGTATGGAGTGTTAGTGTTTGAAGCAATGGCCACATTTATTGGCCAAGTTTCTGTGCTGTCACTCATTGCCATTTTCGGAGCTGCCACCACAGCCATGGTACATTAGTCAGACAAGTTTTCCTAGTTCCATTATGTGTGTTTGGACTTTAGACCATTATATGGATCCTAGCATTAATAACTCTCTTATGTCATCATAACTTCCTGTAGCAGTTGGTACATGAAAACAGAAAAGAGAAGCATCATAGTATCTTAATTAAATGTTATATAATGATCAATACTTAAAACAACTTGTAACTAAATTTTTTGAATTGGAATTGAAAATTGATTTGGAACAGTTGGATAATCTAAATTTGTGTAACATTTTATTCTGTCCAATTTTTTTACCTATTTTACTATCAAAGCTAAAGCTTTCACAACATGAATTAAGATATTCCAATGTTAAACCCTTTAGGTGGTCCCAACTGAGTTTGTTTCCTCGTTTAATTTTGTCACAGATAACAACTGCAAGAAAGGCAGTGACATTGCTACTATCATACCTTATATTTACAAAACCATTGACAGAGCAGCATGCAACTGGACTTCTGCTCATAGCTATGGGGATTACAATGAAGATATTTCTTGATGAAAAATCCAACAAGAAGGCCTTAAACTCTTCTCCCATTGTCAATATTCCCAAACCTTACGAGGACAAAGAACTGATGGTACAATCAGATTATGTAGGTGAAGATGAACAAAGGAGACCATTGGTTTAGCATTGACAGACATTTCAGATACAATTTAAATTCTAAAGTGCATGAAAAATATAATTCGATGTCAAATTATCAAGTTTTATTTTTTTTTTCAATTGAAAACTTTTAAAAATATGACACTACATATTCTTATTATAATCAAACATCTTACATTAAGTTCATTTCGATGGTAAACCTATCTATAGTTTGTTCTGAAGGAAAATAAACATTTCGGGATGTTTAAATTATTATTTTTTATATGTGATGAGGCAAAAATAAAAATAATATGCTCACACAACTTTGGTAGAGTAGGAGACCCTTGGTCTTTTTCTTTTAATTTCATACTATGTTGATCTTTTATTTTTATTTTTTTCTATTGTACGTTTAAGTAAAGTTCTACTATAACGTTAAATGGGGCTGATTATATTTATCTACCAATAAATTTTGTTTTGATGAAATTTTTGAACACCAAATTGCAATGTGATAGCTGAAAATCACAGTGAATCACAACTAATTTAAGATGCAAAGAGGCAACTAAACATACTACCAAATATATTAACAGGTTACAGTTAATTCATGTTTTTTTTTCTCATAAAAAAGTATTTGACCCTTATGTGATGATTAGTTTTTAATTTTTAATTATTAGAGTTCAAGTTTGAAGGTAAAGTTCATATGGGATAAAAATGATAAGTTGAAATATATATATATAAATTTCAGTTGAACTTCCTCTAGTCTTTTATATAAGAAACAAATACCCATAATATATATATATATATATATATATATATAAATTTCAGTTGAACTTTCTCTAGTCTTTTATATAAGAAACAAATACCCATAAAATTTAGGTAGGCTAGTTAATTTAATTAATAGTATCATAAATTTAAATATTATTCCAAAAATACCCATAGAAAATAGTGATAATATTTAATGAGACAAATCATAATTAAAGAGATGATGTTTTTCCACCAATGAATGTGCTTGTATGGTTAATAGATTAATAAATGCATCCACTTGTATGAAGAATAAATGTCCATCTTTCACAATAAATTAAGGATATAAAAGAAAATTAGTAAGAAATACATCTTAAAGTGAGTTTATGTTTCTTATAGTTAAGATCAAAACAATAAACTCACTTGTTTCTTATAATTAAAAAGGACAAGAGGGAGCATTATATATTCATATTTATTTTTAGATTCTTTTTAAATTTATAACTTTCATATAAAAAAATAGAGTTGAAAATGAAAAATAAATGTTTGATCATACTTTTTTACTTCCTTCACATTAATTATATGAGTGAAAAATTATATAAATCTAAAATTTATTCATACCGTTATTATGATTTTTTTCCAGAACTATTAGTATGATTATGTGCTATAAAACTAGACTCATTTTTAATGATTTTAGAGTTAAGTTAATAATTTTTATTTTCTCTTACTTGAATGTTAATAAATATGAAATATATAATTTATAAGTAAATATTTGGTAAGTTAATTTGATAAACTATAATATTTTTTATATATTTTATTTTGTAATGATAACCTTATGAAATTTTTTCAATCAATATGCTTAATTTTAAAAAATAAAAATAATACTTAAAACTTTCATTTACTATGAATTATTTATAATAAATTATCTTCTTATATTTTCAAATATTATACATACATATATATATATATATATATATATATATATATATATAAATTATCTTCTCATATTTAAATAAATCCATGCAACACACATGTTTAATAAAATTTTAATTTAAATAATTATAATTTTTTTTTGAATTTATACATTTTATATATGTATTATATCATCATTATTATTACTTGTTTTTCAAATGAATAATTATTATTACTTAGAGAAAAACAAATAATGATAAATTTCAATAGACTTTAATATTTGATGATATATGTTCAATTAAAAATAAAATCAATCTTTTACTAAATTTTGATGTAATTATATTTAATATGATACTAAATATTTTAAAGATGATAAAATTATTTATTACATATTTTTTAAAATAATATTAAATTCAAATAATACCAAGTATAAATATAAAAAATTTATAATTTAATCAAACATTGCATTACAAGAATAAAATCTAGTAAGTTAAAAAAAAACTCATAAGCTTTATATATTAAAGTTTTGGATTAAATACTGTGTCAAGTTCACTTGTATTATTTAATTACAGTCCAATAATTGATGAAGAAGATCTCATCAATTTTTATTCCTAGTTTTTTCAACAATTTTATAGAAAAATTTTAATATTACTTTTTTAAAACTTTAATAGTTTACTACTCCTAAAATGTTATTAATTTTTTTTGTTCATCAAAATTTGGTAGTTGCTTGTTTTTAAACAAAATTATTTTATGAAAAAAAAAATGTCAATGAAAAGAAATAAGTAAACTATAACTAAGCTTTTAATAGAAAATAAAAAAACTATAGATTAACTTTTTGAAAGAAATAGATAAATTATCAGTAGGTTTTTTTTGGATAAATGCTAAAAACATCTTTTTTTGGAGGAAATAAAAATAAGATAAATAAAAAAAAGTAGAAATAAGTTTTAAGAGAAAATAAATAAATGATTATACATTATTTTTTTAAGAAATATATAAGTTAAAGATAACACTTATTATAAAATATGTGATTTTGGGAGGAAATAAAGATAAAATAAATAATAAATTCGAGTAAATATTAAAAATTTCTAATACATTGACCAAATAAAATTCAAATAAGTAAATTACACTCGCACTTCTATGTTCTCTAGTTTCATCATATACTACTCTTTTCTTTTTAAGTGGATTAGTATTCAATCTTACAAGAGGCTTCAATTTAAAAGAGGCGGATGCAATAATCAACACAGTTCGCAATGCAACTTCTTCACCTTCCCTTTACAAATAGGAAATCGCAAACTTAGGAAATCGTGAGGAAGAAATCATGTTAGATGTACAAAACAAGGGGGCATGGATATAAAGGGTAAATATATTTTTGGAGGGTGATTCTCTAGAAGATGTGCAGAAGTCCAACCAAGTCACTCTTGACTCTCTTAAATTGATTATATTGCTTAATGAGTTGATATGATTTATTGTAATATGTGTTTAAGAAAACTAATTCGAAAAAATATACTTAGATAATTTTCCTCTCTAATTGTTAATTTGTCTCGTACCTTTTATCTATCAATAAAGTATATCTATTTGTATTACTCAAAATTCTTTGTTACTTTATTTAAATTTTGTGGAATGTAACAATAAAGAAAATGTCTGATTGTAATTGCATTTAGAAGTGTTTAGATTCTTGTTAGTGCATAGATGAACATGTGTTATTGAAACTTTAACATAGAGAAATTTGGATTAGTACACTTTTTCAAATATAACAATTAAGAGAATTTCTGATTGTGTGATAGGGAAATGAACTTTGCGTTCATGTTTTAGATTATCTTTCGTGGACAGCTCAAACTATGTTCTTGAAACTTTAACTTAGAGAAATTTGGAATGATTCACTTCTTTCAAATAAACACATTTTGTTGTCATTATAAAGTCTAGTTTTAATTACATTTTATTCATATTCATGTTGTTCAGTAATAAAATTAGTATCTCTAAAACAAGATCCGCTCTTGATGCTCAATACAAAGTACATTGTAACATGAAAGTTTATCACTTACCAATACACTGCATACCAAGGTTTGGGGGTTGGGGAAAATGAAAGTCTTTTCATATGAAGAAGGTTGTTCTTAAAGCAAGTACAGATTATAGACCTAAAACACTTTTAGTTGGATATATGTATAAGAATGCAAGCTTTGTCTATAAATTTCCTTTTTGTGTTTATCTGATATGCTCTGAAAAATAATGATTGTGGGAGGAGCTTTGGAGGGGTTAAATTTACTCTTACTTTGACTTGACTTACCCTCAATGTATGTATATCTCATTCTAGTAAATGTATCCCATTTTATATGCACACAAGATGTCCACTTCCACATACATATGATGAGATTTCTGGGAAATGATAATCCAATATCACTCCCGCAACTATCATGTTTACTAAGTTGAGAGACAATTACAAGGTACTTGGCACATGCCCCTTGCTTACCTATTCTCTTAATCAAATTTTCCTTCCTCTTACTATTTGTTTTAACTCCATTTTTGTAGATGGTAAAGTGTGGAGATTATTTTCAAGCTGAGGATGAACCTATGGAAGCTTGTAATATCTCTATTATGATAAAAAAAAACTACTAAATTTACGCCATTCTGAGGTGAACAGTAGAGAGGGCAGATGATTTTCCATTTATAATGGTTGTGAAGGTTAGTTTATATATGATTTCTATTTGACTTTGTTCATCAACTTCTCCTGTTTCATTGAACAATGAACATGCACTAACTTTGATACTCCATTAGGTACTGTATGGATCTTTTGATTAGATGAATACTAATGAACACGCTTGACTTGGCTCTATGGTCATTAATAATATCGTTATGGCTGTACTCATTGTTTTGTTGTTCTTGTTGGCTCCAATAATTTTTTCTTCCTTTTGTTTTCATTATCTTTACATTTCTTATTGAAAATCTAGGCTTCAATTGTATATTTTCTGCTAGCAACTTAAGTCAATCATTCAGATAAAAAAAATAATTTGTATTTCTTTTTCGTTTGCCGCATCTGAATAGTTCATGTAAAGTTATCCTGCAATTTTGGAATATGTGTATAACAAGGTAAATTTCATAACCTTTATGTTTTGTCCTTTCTTAAACTTGTTTTGAGCTTTGACTGGGGACCTTTTTTGATAATGAATGGCTGATTTGGTTGATTATTTCAGCTATGGTTGGTACTTATTCACATTTATTCACGGATTTGTTTACTTGTTTCTGATCTATCTCCAAGGCTTCACAGCCAAGCAAATGGTAAACCCATGGAAAACTTTTATGAAGCTTTCTGCTGTACTTACTATCCCATGGCCCAACAAAGGGATCTTTGGATTTTCTTGACTACCATATACAACTCATGTTCAAATCCACAAAGAGACAAAGGCACAAGGAAACAAAATCATAGTCACTCTGTCCCATTCATATACTTTCATATTGAATTAAGCACACTATGTGCTTTATGGTTCAGTGCCTCAAAATTAACTAATTTGTTCCAGAGATTCAAATTTGATCTTTATCTAATTTATTTCCCCCTAATTTGTGGTATTCATAATTTTCAAATGTAATGAAATTCCGCTTTGTTACTCAAGGTTCTTCCAGTGAGGGTAATGGGTGCTTCCATACCAGGTCTAAGGCGGAAATATCGATGTCATGAATAGGTATCTGCTGTATTTCTGGTGATTAGCTTGATCCTATTCACAATAGCAGATGCACAAATATCACCCCATTTCAGTGCCATTGGTGTTCTTATAATATCTGCAAGAAGCAATCTTTACGATGAACCCTTAGACCACACAGTTGATTTAATTTTTGTGGTACTCCAAATTAATGTTCTCCATGTGCTTTTATATATATATATTTGGCATCACTGTAAAATCTGTGACTTAGTATTAGCATAATAAAAGAACTTCTTGTTCGTTTCAAAGCATGGACATCATGCTCACAGGTACATTTGAAAATTGGAATAACTTGTTCTTTTTTTCCATACTTAAGACATTTGCTTTCTCGATAGAGTCACCTTATCTTGTTCTTGCAGCATTTATACGTGTATGGAGTGTTAGTGTTTGAAGCAATGGCCACATCATTGGCCAAGTCTCTGTGCTGTCACTCATTGCCATTTTTGGAGCTGCCACTATAGCCATGCTTAATTAGTCTCACAACTTTTTCCTAGCTAGTTCCGTTCTCTTTGTACTTGGGACCATTATATGGCTCCTAGCGTTAATAACCCATGTCACCATTGCAGTTGGTATGTGAAAAAACCAGAATGTTTTATTACTACCAATTTTATACTACCAAACAAAATGTGTTATTAGTTTGAAAATTAATGTTCAAATCATGAAAATTATATTAATTATAATTACCTTAATTAATATAATTATATATTTTTAATGAAACTCACAAGGTATGACCCAAGTGAAGTAATTTAGACTATTTAATCCTAATTATGTGAATAGAGTAACACATGTGGAGAGAGGAATTTTTCCTTAATTGATAATCTACTTTATGAAGCCATTAATTTTATGACTTTTGATTATAAAATACTTTACTTTCATAAAAGAAAATTAATGAATTGAAATTAAAAACTTAATCACTTAGTAATTGATAATTACAAAAAATATTTCAGAAAATTGATAACCGTGTTAATATATAAAATCAAATATGATATTTAATAATTTAATTGATTGAAAGAATATATATTCGTTGTAGTCATCTTAATTAATATAAATGTGTTTCTTATAAGCTAAAAAAAATAATCTTATAATACAGTTTTAGTTATTTTTGATAATTTTCAAATATTATTTATATATTTGAAATATTTATTTATTATATATTTAATTATACAAAAATAAACATTTTTCTTATAAAGTACACTTAACACTAATTATAATTGTAAATATTGTGGAGGTTGCGAAGACTGGCGCAGGAACCACAAAAGAAAACAGCCTCAATATATAAGGCGTCTTTCGTCTGGATTTGCCCTAACTTCTCAAGCAAGCATCTTCCCAACTCTTTCTTCTCGTCTCCTCCCTCTCATTTGTCTCCTCACTCTCATTACAGGTCACACCTTTTCTTCTATATTTTTAACACGATGCTACTCATTCTTTCTATACGCATTCATGCAATCGTTTTCCATGTATTACTATTATTATTACTTGAAATTTATTTGCTGGTGTTTTTTATTTGGTTAAATGTAACTTTTTGTTCATTATGTTTTAATTTTTTTTTAATTTAGTATATTAAGTTTTAAAAATTTATTTTAATCTTTTTATGTTTTTAAAAGTTTTATTTTGATCTTTTATATTTGTTTTGAAACTTTTATTTTGATATTTATGTTTTTAAAATATTCATTTTGGTCTTTGTTTTCTGATTTTTGTTAGCAAATATTAATGTTTTGCTAAATTTTAAATAAATATTTTAAACTATTGACATGTCATATATGAAGTTTCTCATTATTGTTGGGATCTAACATTTATGATCTATATTAGTGTTGGATTGTTGTGTTGTTATGAAGTGGTGTGTTGATGTTGTTTAGTAGATGAATGTTGTAGATCTAATTTGTTTGTTGATGATGATTGTAGTATAGAGGAGATTGTAGATCTAAGTGAATAGTTGCAATATTTAAGTTGTGATGGTTATAGAATTTGTCAAAAAAGATGATAAAAGTTAGAGAAATAGATGATTAAATACATTTTAAAAAGATAATAGTTATTTAATTTAGCTGTCACTATATATATTAATAGGTTTTCAATATTATCAACTAATAATTGTGTTTGGATTATATTTGTTCATCATATATTTTCTTTAAACCACAAACTACTTACAAATTACAAGTATCTTTCTTTTTCGGAAGTCCTCATCCTCCACCTTTTCTTTCAAAATACTCACTGTAAATTAAGTTTATATATTTCCTAATGAACTCTTGTCCTTGAATAATATTGCAAGAAGGATGCTGTACATTTAGACTTGATGACGTTGAACCTAATGTAAATTTAAATATTCACTGGATGGATTCCTTAAACCAAAAGAATTGATAACATTAAAAGTTTTTTGGAAAATATTATGGAATATAACAAGAGGATTTCAGACTATACCATGAGGAAAAGAACTTGCATTTAGGAGTGTTTCAGATTTCAAATTCTGGTCTATGCTTGACGTACTCATTCGTGTTCTTGAATGTTTAATGAAGAAAATTTTGGATAGTGCAAAAAGTTTAATGAAGGTTGGAGAGAGTGTGGGATGGATCAAATATGTTCTCTTATTATTATTATTATTATTATTATTATTATTATTATTTTGTAATTGATTCTAGCATTTTATAATTATAAAAAAATTAATTTTAATTTAAAAATAAATAGTAGCAGTCTTAAAAATCCTCATAAATCACATTTTTTTAAATTTAATGGACATGTAAGCATTCAACATAGTCAACCTAATTACAGGAATAAAAATAAAATAAAAATTATTTATCAGGGACCAACGACAACAAAAAATTAATAGGGATTAAAAATAAAATTTGATCATTTATTAGAGATAAAAAAATGATTTAAAGCTTTTTAAAATTTAATAAATTTTATTTATTATATATGTGTGTTTGATTTCACCTTTAAAAATTAATTTTGGGTCTTGAATAAATTTTTACATTTTTTGTTTTATGTTAAGTAATAATTCAGAATTGGCTATGAATTAAAGTAATTTTGAATAACTTTTATATTTGATCCAATTTTTTTATTAAATTTTATTTTTAACTTAATTTTATAATAAAATATTCAAATATAGATTACATCACTTCAAAATCATTTTAACCAAAATTAATTTTATAAAATAAATCTATTATAAATCAATTTTATTAACACTCATTTAAATACACATTAAATTAATCATGGTAATTTTTTAACAAAAAATACTAATTAATGAATCTAAATGAGATAATGTGACACTAATTTACTATCATAATAAATGACATGAGAGTCTTCACAGGTTTTAACATGATATTGACACTTTTATTCACACTATACAAGATGGTTGCCATTTTTTCTTAAATAGTCCCTATCACTTTTCGATATATATGTGCAACAAATTTCTTAATCAAAATTTCCATGTTTCTTCTTTGGTGGCTGAGACATATCTTAATTTAAGCATTCAAATTATGACCCCATAAACTATTCAATACCCCACCCATTCAGAACCCTTCTTTGTACACTTCATTGAACATGCATGACCGCGGTTAAAGTAATCATTAAGCCCTGAGCCAACACAAACCAATCCAAATTGCCTGCCTCCATTGAATTTTCAACATGCATATCATTGTGATTTTTTATTTTTTTTAATCCTACTTCTTTTTTGGGCTATTTTTTTTTTCCTTAATCCTATCAGTCTATATATATAATCCCTCAGTCATTGACCCACTACACAATAAATGAAAGCTCGTGTTTAAAAAAACATCAATTTTTAAAAACTATTTATTTATGCAGTATTTTTTTAAAATCATATAAATAATTTTTAAATTTTAATTTCTATGCATTATAAGTGTTTTACATTGTGAATTAATCATAATGATTGATTGATATTACTTTGAAGGTAATTAGTCAAAATTAATTAAAAATTTATATACAGGTTTGTAATTGAATGACAAATCATTTATATATATATATATATATATACACATTAACTTTCTTAATAGAACTTTTAAAAAATTTATTTCTTCAAAATAAATTAAGCCAAATATTCACAAAACTTATGACCCTCAAGCCGCCGTGTAAGTGATTTTCAACTTTGTTCATTTATCTCACTATTTCATAACGGTACCAAATTGATATAATATATATATATATATATATATATATATATATATTAGGGAGAGAGAGATCTGATAACATGCTCCAAGCCTCCAACATTGAAAAATGAATGTGTGTATGTTAACAAATAATTATATAATTTGTTAATTTATATTAGGATTGGGTATTCTGATTCATTTAAGGTTCAGTTTGCCAAGACTATGTTTTAGACTTGAGATAAATTTGATCCACAACATAAATGATCTTTTTTTCAAAGTTATCTGGTCTACAAAAGTTCATTCAAATAATAATTTAAAAAACTATATATATATGGTAGAAAAAATTGACTTTATTTTTTAAATTAAAGTGTATCACACTAAAACATATTAATATTTTAAATATAACAAATTAATAATAACAACCTAAATTAAAAATCAAAATTTTAACTTAATAAATTAACAATACTTAAATATTAAACTTAGGAAAATTAAACGGATAATCCGTCAATATGCAAACTTAAAGTGTTGAACTTAAAAATTCGATATTATTATACGGATTTAAAAATAAAAAAAAGACACATCCACAAGTTTAACAGGTTGATCTTGGATCTAGGATCATATATCTGACCCTAATTTACATATACTTATTTTTTAATTGACATATATTAGCTCATTATAACTAAAAAAGGTTATATATAAAATGTACTTTTTTATCAATTCGCGTCAATTATATTACCAAAACTAATTTAATTAACATCTATATGAATATTATATGTGATCATAGCGCATGATTCCTCGGCCATTTTTAGATGTTCCGTAGATACTAGATTTCCCTATATCATGAGCACATTTGGCGATACCTATGATATATAAATTTCAAAGGTTTTTAATCAAAATAATAATAATTCCAATGGTTTTGAAAACCCCAACAAGTTCAAAAACCACATGAAACGAAATTTCTAAAAGACAAAACGGAATATTAGAAAAGTAGTTTATGGCCCAAAAGAGAGAAGGTGATTGAATTACGTAACATGATCCTTTTCTTTTGCCCTCACCCCCTCTTGTAACCGCCAAAACTGACCCTCTCACACCCCTCACGCATCCACCTTTTTCTTTATAATTCCAATTTCAAGCCCTCTCTTCTCTCCCATACCCATACCCATACCCATTTTCATTTTCTCTCTCTGAACGTGACGATGGCTTCAAATTACCCTAGAAAGGGACTAGCCTTAACTTCTTCAAAGGCCATAGCTAATGCAGCTTCATGGTACTGTGCCTTTGTTCTCGTGGCCCTCGTGCTCCTAAGCATGTTCAAAGACAGCTCCATGCTTATTCCAAGTCAATATGCCAGCGGCCAACTCTTGTCACGGCCATGTGAGGAAATCTATGTTGTTGGAGAAGGTGAGACGCTTCACACAATCAGTGATAAGTGTGGTGACCCTTTTATAGTTGAGAACAACCCTCATATCCATGACCCTGATGATGTCTTCCCTGGCCTCGTTATCAAGATTACACCCTCACTTCGTACCTAGAAATTAAGGTTGTTATATAAGGAAGAATCAATTTCCATATCCATGTGAGAGAGAAATAACATCCTTTCTTGTCATTATCTTCTCAAAATCAACATGAACTTGATTATTGTATACATCTTCTCAAAATTAACATGAACTTGATTCTTGTGTATATCTTCTCGAAATCAACATGAATTTGATAGTTGTATATAAATTCTCAAAATCAACATGAAATTAAAACCATGTTCTATATTAACAATATTTTCCCCCTTTTTGTATAGAATGTTTCATAGTTCATAGTCTTATCTACGTAATTGCCTTTGTGGAGGGTACTTTTCGTTTTTACCAAAAAAAGTTAGTATAATAAAGTATAGTTCTTTATTTTTAGAGAGGTACTATAGTTCTTTTTTATAAGTATAGTTCTTTTTAATTTCTCAAGTATTGGCCAAAAAGTAATTAGCCTATACATTAAATATTGCGTTAATTAATTAGATTCTTTTTCAGTGAAATAGAATTTTATTTTGCGCTATATTAACATTATGAATATTCAGCAAAAAATAATAATAACGTTATATGAATCTTTCAGTAGATTTATATCAATTAATGTTACGACTTCGCTTAAGGAATTGTCAGTGGGAGCGGCTAGGTGTTCTTGATAGGTTTGTCTCACTAGCGATGAAACTTGGAACTGTAAACTGTAAATCGCACTTGTGATTAAATGATGGTCTAATGTTGGCAAAATTAGTAAATATTGTTTGCGGTTTGAAGAACAAGCTTCCAATGCTATCATTGTCCAGAAACGATTTTCATATATATGGCATTGGAAGTTTTGAATATACTCGTCAATTTACGAATTTTCTCTTGCAGGTCTTTATTTTGTTTTATATGCAATAAACTAAGCTTATATGTTTTATGGCTATGGACTGAGGTCTTCAAGTTATCAAGCTATATCTTGGCGTTGAGTCTATCTTGATAAATATATTAATTTGGTCTTACATAATCCCTTGACCTTGAGATAATAATTACACGTATACGAACCTTCACTATATATTATTGTTAATACTTTTTTTTTTTTGTTATTTGTTGAATTTCATTATGAGTTACAAACAAAAAATCAGTGGTATACTTTATTAACTACTTATATAAAAAAAAGTGAAACTAGTATCATGCATGTTATGAGTAGGGACGTTAAAAAACTAGTTTTAAAAAAATACCTATAACTATAACTAGTTATATAAAATTATAACCAATTTTATAGTTATAGTTATTTTAAAACTAGTTATAGTTATAAAACTATAAATAATTTTATAAAAATGGATTTTTCAAATAATTTATTTTTATTCATTTATAACTAGTTATATAATTAATTTTAGACATAACTTATTATATATAATTTGTTATATAACTAGTTTATTTATAATTAGCTATATACCCATATTTTAAAAACTAGTTATAATTATAATACTCACTTATAATCTAGTTATTTATTAGATATAGTTATAATTATATAAATACCTAAGTTTTGGGCACCCTTAGTTATGAGTCTTAATAAATTTGAAATAAAGAACTAAATGTGTTGCTGATATTTTTGTTACAAGGAAACAAGTATAAGACAAAGATTTAAACAAAACACAAAACAGAAATACAAGCTTCAAATGATGTTGAAAAATTGTTTAACATGTCTTGATACAAGGATTTATGTTAATTAGATTTATAGTACGAGAAAGAACCGTAAAAGCTAGCCCACACGAATACATGTGTTTATTGGTTATTTGAGAAATAGGAAGATAAGAATTAGATAAATAATTTGTGATATAATGCGACAGAAAAAGAGAAATAAAAAAATAGAGATATTTTATGAGAAGTTTATAAATTATTATCGCCACTCATAAATTAAAAGACAAACTCGTCTATTTGACAAATCAAGAGACGAGTTTCATATAAGCCTTTGTGCGCGCAGTTTCTTTTCGTTAAAAACAAAACAATATTTCTCTTGATTTTATTCATGCATGTCGCTCAAGACTCCTTTAGTCCTTTTCACTAGTTTGGATCCAAAAGATGCATACGCACGAGTTTTATATGGGTTAATGTGTTCATACATACCGGAGACACTGGATTTCCCTGTGAAACGTGACCCATCTTGCCACGTTAACCTGCCCTTTTAGCAGGTTAAGTTATCCATCCCTCTTTATATGAAGATAAACTGCCTTATATGGTTATATTTCAAAGTTATTTTAGGCCAATTCTAATGACCATTTGTTTGGTAAAGGATGAATAGGATTGAGAGGTGAGTATGTTTAGAGAAATTATTTTTTAGTCTAAGACCACCGTGTGTTACACATTGGAAGAATTAGATTGAATTGATTTTAAAAAATAAAATATCAAAAAAGATCATTTTTAGTCTTCTAACTATTAATATTTTCTTTTAAAAAATTATTAAAATTCAACATAAAAATAAAAGATAAAAGAGAATAAATTAAAAGAAATAAATGATTAAGAACATAAGTATATAGATAAAGATAAAATAGATTGAATGAGAAATTGTTTGGCATTAGTATAAGTAGGGTATGAACTTCTAAATTCACAATAAGTGGAAATTTTAATAAGAACAAATAGGCCAAATTACCCATAGGCGGTAATTTTTTTAAGAATGTACCATTTAGGAATGGACTTTAAATTAATATTCATTTGAGGTAAATCGTAACATTACGACTTTTAAATTGAAAGTCATAACTACAGTTTTGAAAATCGGTTCGGTCCGGTCGGTTGGATCAGGACTCGGTAGGCTAGCTAGTCCGATTTTGCTATTGGACCGTTTATGTAGTTGATCCGATCAAACTCGGTCAAACTCAAACAGTTCGACCGGTCCAACCTGGTCGGGTTCGTTTTTTTTTAAACTTTTTTTAATTAAAATTTTGGATTATTATCAATTGTTATTTTGAATTTTGGAGTATAAATGAGTTTTTTTTTACTCAAATAATGTTAGTTATATACTTATAATTTTAAATTTTTAATATATATCGGGTCAAATCGAACCAATTACTGACTCAATATTGGACCATTGACCCTCTACCTCGACCGTGTCAATGATCGGGCCGATTTTAATAACACTAGTCATAACATTTGTTACGATTTTTTTTTATTTTAACATTGAAGTCATAAAAAAATTTACAACTTTAAATTATTATTTTTTAAATATGACTTTAAAGTGTTAAGTTTTTTATGCCTTTAAGGTCGTAAAGTAATATTTTTTTGTTTTTATATTAAAGTCATAAATTAGTTTACTATTTTGATTTTGTTTAGTTTTTTTCAATAGTACATTATATATTTATTTTAATTATTTAAAGAATTAATGTATATTTAATTTTTTTGTATATTATTTTATTTTAAAAAAATAGAAGCAGTAATAAATGTTAGGACTTTCAATTCAGAAGTCGTAAAATCTGTTATGACTTATTCCAAATGGATATTAATTTAAAATCTATCTCCAAATGAAAAAAAAAAAATTGCCCCCAATAAGTACTTTGCTCAACAAAATAAGATTTTTTACTACAATACCTTTAGTATGGGTTTAGATTGGTGTTAACAAAATTGATTTTACATAATTGATTATAAAGTAATGTGATTTTTGTTTACATAACAAATATCAGAAATTGATTTTTTAATATAATGATGTTTTGATACTTTTAATCAAAATTAATTTTGAACATGTAAATATTAATTAAAATATTAGCTTGTGAAATAAAATATATCTCTTCAATAAATGCTTGTAATCGAAATTAACATAACAATGTAAAGTAATGGCAAAAAATACAAAAAAGACAAATAATTTGTAATATAACACAATTTTGTCCTATCACAATAACACTAATTTTGATATAATACTTATATTATTTCATCTCGTATCGAATCTCGAACACAATTCACTGAGGTGAAGAAATAAGTTAAATGCATTCTAGTAGTTATCATTAATCAAATTTTATGTTTTCATCTTTATAACATGTAAAATAAACATTATTCTCAACATTCCTTTTGATAAAATTATATATATATATATATATATATATATATATATATATAATCATTATTGCACAAACTTTTTGTACTTGTATTTCAAATTTATACTTAGACATGGATCATAAGATTGCAAATCTATTTTTTCATATTCAAAAAGTTCTTTCAATGATATACCTTAAACCATAGTTGTAAAAATCGGTCTGGACCGGCCCATCGAACCGGAACCTAGGGACCTAACCAGGCCAGTTTTGTGTTCAGACCGGAAATGCACCTGATCCGGTCAAACCCGGTCGGATTTCTGGTTGGATCGGTCGGATTTCTAATTTTTTTTTTTTGAAATTTTTTTTAAAACAATTTGGATTTTAGATTATGGATAGATTTTTCTTACTTAAATAATATTAGTTATATACTTATATATAATAAATACATGTATAATTTTGAATTTTTAATATATACTGGGTCAAACTGGACCAATTACTGGTCCACCGCTTGGACCACTGACCAACTACCTCGACCGAGTCAATGACCGGATCAATTTTCACAACTATGTCTTAAACTAGAATAATAATAATTGAAAATTTCATTATTATTTGGAAATCCATATCTATGTCTAAAATAAAAGATAAAGGATCCCACTATATTGTTTAGCCCTCAATCTATAAAGTATCTGGATCAGAAACTACACCTAACATTTCGCACCCTAGTGGTCCTAACTCCTAAATCTACACCTAACATTTCGCGCCTACTGGATCCGACGATCAAGAAATTTTCGCACTGTGCAGGACCTACTCAACATTCGCACGCTAGAAGGCCTTGTTTGGTTCAATCTTCGAGTTCTCAAATTTCAAGCTTGAAAGTTGTACTCGAACTAAACATGATGGAAGGAGCAATGTCATTTTATGTCTGGTTCTTCATTAGCTGCATTAAACCAACATTGTGTAGGTTTTTTTCTTGTAGTGCACTAGTTTACATGGGAAAATTCCCAATGTACACTAGTTTTCAAAATAAATCCCAAAATGCACTACTTTTCACATGAAGTGAGAAGTCTGGGTTGGGGAACCCGACTTCTCACTGTACCTTTTTTTTTTAAGTTAATAAAAAAAATTGATGCTGGTATAGGAAGTATGGAATTGAGTGCCCGACTTCCATACATTATTTTTTAAATGATTATATTTAAAAAAAATACTTTTTTCTGAAAAAAAATTAAAAATTTTATTGGTTTAATTATTTTTAGTAGTATTAAAATTAATAAATATTAATGTTAAAATAAATAAAAAAAGACAAAATGATTAAAAAATAAAGTGAATATACAATTATCATATCTCAGTTAAAACATTAAAAACATTAAAACAACAAAAAATAACAACAATTAGATAGAAAAATAAAAAATGAAACATTAAAAATGACTAAATAACGAAACATACAATAACAATTGAAACAAGTAGATGAGGAAACTAGTCATAGTTTGAAAGATGTTGGGCAATGGACATGACTTCTTCCAGTAGTTGGATTATTGGTTTGTTAAAAATAGCTAAAATTTCTATTGGACAGAAACGCTTTTAGTAATTGGATTATGCTAACACCTTTAATACGTCTTCATTATTTTTCAGTTGTATTATGTCATATTTGATTAATTTTTCTGAATATTTTGCATGGCTTGGGTGTCGGAAGAACAATTGTCTGACTACCTGTTATTCGTGAATTCCATAAGGGGGAACCCCTAAGGGTGCAACTTGCTTGATTATATCATTGAGTGTTTCGATGTTGCATCGGAAAGGAATTTGAAATCTTACTGGATTTATTCCAGTAAAGGAGTAACCTAAAAAATTGTCTTGTCGTGATATTTTCCACTTGCTGTTGTAATACAACATTGCATCATGAGTAGGAGTGATGGTGGATCGAAGTAGGTTGAGTATACCATCGGGTGTATAGGACCAATACACGAGTGTTTTTCATGGCACATTAACATTGTGTAAACATCATCATCATTTTTAAGTTGCAGAGAATGAAAAAAATATTGTTGACCTGCATTAATGGATGATTGTCGATAGTAGATTTCATGCACAGATTGGTCATTAGTTAGCTGAAGGGTGTTTTGCATTGTACTCTTTAGTGTTTGGAAAGAACACTCAGTAAAAACTCGCATTGGTATTGGAGTAGGACATTGAAAATAAACACCAATTTTGTTGTGTATGATTGATCCATTTGGAAAAATGAATGCTAATATTGAGTTAGCAATGGTTTAAGTGCTTGTTTCTCTCAAGAATGCCATAATAAGAATATTGAATTTTGTTTGTGAAGGTATATTGTGTCGAGGTGTGTGGCTGTATTGAGGGAGTTTTGTTTATTTATAGACAACTGAATATTTGTCACGTTGATGTTATCGAATTATGATAAGGTTAGAATTGTGTATTTGGTAGAGGTTTGTCTGGTATCCAATGTTGATTGAGACATGTCATTATTCCAACTTTTACTTTTATCGATATAGTGCATTGTGTTGTCATTTTTTACTGTGATTTTACCCTTGTACATAGTGTATCAGTCCATTATTGATGTCATATATTGAATTTAAATTGGCAATTGTCTATATTGTGTCGTAGTGTGTGGTTGTATTGAGGGAGTTTTGTTTATTAATACATAACTGAATATTTGTCACGTTGATGTTATCGAATTATGATAAAGTAAAAATTGTGTATTTGGTATATGTTGGTTAGGTATCCAATGTGATTAAGACATGTCATTATTTCAACTTTCGCTTTTATCGATATAGTGCATAATGTTGTCATTTTTTTTTTGGATTCTTTGACGTGAAAACTAAGGAAATAAATTTGAAGACATTTTTTCAATATATTGGAGAAAAGTTTTACGAATTTGCCTAACATGACCAATTAAACATTGTTTTAAGGGTCGAAAACATGTTTTTTTTTGTCATTTTTTTGAGAGCATTGTTGATAAAACTGTTAGACGATATACTTTTTTTTGGATTTTTTGACGTGAAAACTATGAAATAAAATTTGAAGACATTTTTTTTAATGTATTGGATAAAGATTTTAAAATTTTCTAGCATGACTACTTAAACATTGTTTTAAGGGTCGAAAACATGTTTTTTTTGTCATTTTTTTGAGGACGTTGTTGATGAAATTATTAGACGGTATATTTCTTTTAAGATTCTTTGACGTGAAATCTATAAAAAAAAAATTTGAAGATATTTTTTTAATGTATTGGAGAATTTTTTTTAAAATTGCCTAACATGACCACTTAAACATTGTTTTAAGGGTCAAAAACATATTTTTTTTTATTTTTTGGCCATTTTTTGTAGGACATTGTTGATGAAACTATTAGACAATATATATTTTTTGGATTCTTTGACGTGAAATTTATGAAAAAAATTTGAAGACATTTTTTTAATGTATTGGAGAAATTTTTTAAAAATTGTCTAACATGACCACTTAAACATTGTTTTAAGGGTCGAAAACATGTTTTTTTTTGTGGTCATTTTTTTTAGAGCGTTGTTGATGAAACTGTTAGACAATATTTTTTTTAATTCTTTGACGTAAAAACTATGAAAAAAATTTTGAAGACCACTTAAACATTGCATAATATGGCATGACCACTTTAACATAATTTTGGAATGTACATCAAAAGGGTAGTTAAACAAAGTTGATCACATCACCACAACAATTTATACTTTAATGTCCAAGACGATGACCAGTCCCAAGAGGCGGAGGACGTCCATTACGTCATGGATTTCTTCTCTCATATATCACTGGTTCTCCGTCATGATGTTGTTATTATTTTATCTCAGGGTTTTCATTTTGGGTTGCTACAACTGAAGAACTTTGTCCTTGCTCTCCAAAAGAATAAGGTGCATCAAACTGTTGCAAAGAAGCTAAATATGATGTCACAGAACTTGGTGTATTTAAATCGACACCAAATAAATTGGTCATTCATTCATGGCTAGTTGCATTTATTGACTCACGAGTCTGGCCAAAAGGTTGATGAACAAGTGATGGGGTAGAAAACATTGATTGAGGTGATGGATCTGGAAATTGTGCTTCTCCAAAGGTTGTCCTTGCAGCATTATGGGTAATTATTGTGCGTGAATCATTTAATTCTTGTGCAATCGACAAGAACATAATAGTGTTTTGCCTATACCATTCCATATACTTCGGTGTATGTGTCAATGGTCATTCAACCGATTGTCCACTTAAAGCATCATTGCGTTCACCGGCGGATCTATATATAAATGAGGGTGGGCAGATGCACCCCCTCATTTTAAAAAATTACTTATAATTATCTAATATTTTTATATTTTGTCCCCCCTAATTTTATATATTTGCACCCACAGTATCATGTCACTTTTAAGGAACTCATTCAATATTTTGCTCCAATACAAAAAATTACAAGAAACTCAAAAAAATCTACATATTTATATTTTTAATAAAAATTAACATTTTTTTAATTTTCATAAATATAAATTAAAATAAATAAAACTAAATGTGTAACAATATAAAATAAAAGATATGCAACTAATTTATGCTAGAATTAAAATTTGAAAGAGCGAATGATCTGGTGAAGATTTGAAATTGATAATGAATTTCACATTTTAGTAACAACCAAACAATATTTTCGTAAATCAAGTAAAATTGTTCCAAAAATAACCGTCCAGAGTAGTGATACAATTTGTCAATTCTGTAATATATAGAAAATGAAAAGAAAAATCTGCACACCGTTTTTTCTTTAGGGAAACATCTGCACACCCTTATCTAGTTATCTTCTTGAATTTAGGAAACATATTTCTGGCAATAATAGAGTAGTTGTCTCAATTTTATATATATATATATATATATATATTTTTTTTTTTTGTGCAATCTCTCAATAGACAAATCAAGTCAGCAAACTAACAAGGCATCAGGGGCTGTGCACAATCAAAGAGGGGCGGCTACTTTCCAGCTTGCTGACTTCACTATGACAGAGAATTAAGGATGCGTAACAAATCCGAGGAAAAGAAAAATGAAGTCTGTATACCTTAAGAAAATCGGTTAAGAAAAATTCCAACTCCTCGAGCTGTTTTTTATTGCAGTTACTCCGTAAAACAAGCAATAACCAAGCAATACTTTCGTAAATCAAGCAAAATTGTTCCCATATTTTTAAGCAGTAACGAAACCTTCACTCTTTCACTCAGCCTTCCCCTCTCTGCTCTCTCCCTACTCCACCCACAAAACTCAACCCTCTCCTCTCTTCCACTCATTAAGGTGCGTGAAAAGGTGGGGGTTCCAGTTTTTTTTTTTTTTTTTTGCTATTACAAATATTTCTAATTACAAATTATTAATCTTACTATTATTATTCTTTTTATATTTTATTCTCTTTGATCATGATTATTATTTTTTTAAAATCTTGAATAGATCATGAAAAGATTTTTGAAGAGAAAATTACTATCAAATGAGCAACAACCTTCATCGGAATCTTGTGAATCAAATCTTTGACAACAACAATTTGAAATTAATATAGATGACTTGCCATCAGATCCAGGAAAGCGAATTAAAATTTCAGCTTATCATCCTAATGATCGAGATAAGATACGAAGGGCATATTTACAAAGAGGACCATGTCAACCACTCAACATAATTTTCCTCAAAGAAAAATTGGAAATTCTTTAAGAAGATTTTGTCCCTCTTGGTTTAATGAATTTGGCAACCGGTTGGAGTATAGCATGGAAAAAGATGCTGCATTTTGTTTATGTTGTTATCTTTTTAGGCCTGATTTTGGGAAGCAATCGGGTGGTGATACATTTGTGACAGAGGGATTTACCAATTGGAACAAGAAAGAGAAACTCTCATCTCATGTTGGAGGTCTTAATAGTGCTCATAACATTGCTTGGAAGAAGTGTCAAGATTTGATGAATCAAAATCAACATATTGAAGTTGTAATATCAAAGCAATCTGAACAAGTTCGTGACTTATATCGAAGGCGTTTAACAACATCAATTGATTGCATTCGCTTTCTATTGAAGCAAGGATTAGCATTTCGTGGTCATGATGAATCAATCAATTCTGCTAACCAAGGTAATTTTCTTGAACTTCTTAGATTTCTTTCTGATCACAATGAATCAATAAATCATGTTGTGTTAGAAAATGTCCCTGAAAATCATCAATTAATTGCTCCACAAATCCAAAAGGACATTGTTAATGCTGCTGCATTAGAAACCACTAATGCTATTATTACTGATCTTGGAGATGAATTATTTGCTATTATTGTTGATGAAGCCCGTGACGTATCAAATAAGGAGCAAATGGCTGTTGCTTTGCGTTATGTTAACAAAAATGGAAGCATTGTTGAGTGCTTTCTTGGTATGGTTCATGTCAAAGATACTACAGCTTTATCCTTGAAAATGGAAATTGATGAATTGTTTGGTAAATATGGACTTAGTATATCAAGAATTCATGGACAGGGTTATGATGGTGCTAGCAACATGAAAGGGGAATTTAGTGGTCTCAAAAGTTTGATTTTAAAGGAGAATCCATCTGCATTTTATATACATTGTTTTGCTCATCAATTACAACTTACATTAGTTGCTATTGCTAAAAATCACATTCAAGTTGCCTCTCTTTTTAAGTTAATATCCACTTTGTTAAATGTTGTTGGGGGATCTTGCAAACGACATGACATGCTTCGTGAAAAACAAATAGACAAGGTTAGAGAGGCATTAGGAAAAGGAGAAATTTATAGTGGTCAAGGTTTGAATCAAGAAACTAGTCTTAAACGACCTGTTGATACTCGTTGGGGTTCACATTATGCAACTTTGATCAATTTGATATTGATGTATTCTGCTATAATCGATGTTCTTGAAATTATAAAAGATGATGGATCAAGTGCAGATCAAAGAGCTGAAGCCAATGGTCTTCTACATTTATTAGAGGAGTTTGACTTTGCATTTGCATTGCATTTGATGAAAACTGTCTTGGGTATTTCAAATGAATTGTCGCAGGCATTGCAAAGGAAAGATCAAGATATCATTAATGCTATGAACTTGGTTAACATCACAAAGCAACAATTACAAACTATGAGGGATAATGGATGGGACTCTTTATTACAGGAAGTAATTTTATTTTGCAATATGCATGCCATTAACATTCCTAATATGGAAGTTATATTTTTTTCTAAGGGGAGATCACGATGTGGAGGTAAAGCTCAAACTATCACAATAGAGCATCACTATCGTGTTGAATTATTTTATACTATTGTGGACATGCAGCTTCAAGAACTTAATGATCGTTTTACTGAGACAAATACTCAATTGCTCCTTTGTATGGCTTGTTTGAATCCAACCAATTAGTTCTCTACTTTTGATAAGGCAAGACTAATTGAATTTGCAAAGTTTTATCCATGTGAATTTTCTTTAACTCAATTAGTGATGCTTGATAGTCAACTTGAGACTTACATCATTGATATGCATGGTAATGTTGAATTTGCATCTTTGAAAGGAATCAATGATCTTTCAGAGAAGTTGGTTGAAACTAGAAGACATATTGTTTATCCATTAGTGTATCGTCTTCTGAAGTTAGCATTGATTTTGCCTGTTGCCACAACAACAGTGGAAAGAGCCTTTTCTGCTATGAAAATTGTCAAAAATAGGTTGCGTAATCGAATGGGAGATGCATGGATGAATGATTGCCTAGTGACTTATATTGAGAAAGATGGGTTCAATAACATTGACAATGAGCTGATCATTCAACGATTTCAAAACATGAAATCACGTAGAGGCCAATTATAAAGTATGTAATTTATTTGATTATATATATTAAAATTTTATTATTTTAATGTTTACATCTTTATCTTCATGTGTATGATAATGATAATTATCAATTTTTATTTTTTAAAATAAATTGCCCCCACTGACCCAGGGTCCTAGATCCGCCACTGATTGCGTTTGTTTTTCCAGAAATTAATCCACCCCGCATGATATTCTATCCAGTCACTGTAATGATTACCTCGCATGTCAATCTGGTGAAGTTGATCTAGATTCATGGGATCAACAGGGATATCTTGATGTAAACCAAATTGTAGCTTAACCCGGTTTGTTCAATGTCATTCCATGACGAAAAAACAAATAATTGCAGTGAATGCAAACCAAATTTCCATCTCTCTGTATGCATGTCTTGGTAGGTGCTTTTCAAATCCTTTATATGGGACCCAACAAAACTGGAATACATGTAAACAATGCAACATTACTAAATTGTAATATGTGCATATTGATGGTGCGGTTGATGATAGTAATATACCTGATGATTTTCCATATGATCTATACGAGATCTATACCCAACCAAGTCACCATGAGGTGTGCCCGTATGTTGTAATCTACCACCACTCCATTTGAAATTTAAAAATGAAATTAAGCCATTATTCATTAAAATGTTATAATGGGCTTCATTCAAATGAAAATATTTGATATCATTATTTGTAATAACCTTTTAGAGAGTGGATAAGTTGTTTCGGGCCGTAGGACTCTTGGTGCAATAAAAGACATGCGGTACCAAGCCAATGACTGCAATAGTATGACACAACCACCAATAACTCTACCAACCTCTGATGATGCCTGACATAGTTCTCTGTACATGTTTTTGAAATCACGTAATAGGTGCAAATACATTAGATGAACTCTATTTCCAGATTTATCAGGTATTAGAGCACCACCAATGATGTACATTATGTAAGCTCTACACCTGCATTGTAGTTGGTGTATTGTTGGTTCTTCATGTAATGGTGTCAATGATGTACATTATGTACATTATGTAATCACTTGTGTCGTGTCAATGCTCACACAGGATCATAGGCAACTCGACAAACACGTAATAGCACAAACCATCCAACCCATTGTCAAAACGAACCCAACAGTCTCCATCAAAACGTTGATTGCAAAGATCAAAACGTTTATGAATTATACTCCATCCTACAAAAAGACATGGTTAGCAAAACAAAGAGCGTTGGAGATGATTCATGGAAACTGGGAACAATCATATGTCAATCTGTCAAAACTTTTGGGAGCTTTGCAATCTTGTAACTGTTGTCATTACTCAAACAGAATCCATGTTTGAAGATGGAGAAATGGTACCTGGAAAAAAATGTTTAAACGTGTCTTTTGGTCTGTGGATTAATGGGTTTGCACATTGCAAACCAATCGTACAAGTAGATGGTACATGACTTTACGGAAAGTATATAGACACATTATTGATAGCTACAGCACAAGACGGTGCTAACCATATCTTCTCGATTGCCTACGCCATTGTAGAAGGGGAGACACCTTCAGCGTTGGGATTCTTTCTAAAGAATTTGAGAAGGTATGTTACTTCGCAAAGTAACATTTCTCTCATTTCAGATAGGCACGCTGCGATTATAAGTGCCTACAACAACGCAACTAACTTATGGGTTGGGGACACATCTCATTTCTTCTGTCTGCACCACATTGCACAAAATTTCATTCGCAACTGCAAACATCTGTGCGAGCTGGGAAGAATATTTAATATTTTTTCCACTAAAATATATTTTATTTAAAAGTTCATTACGTATTATATTTATTGAATATTTATAGGGTACTCATACACGGAGAAAATACACTGGCTACATCTTGGGGATATCCGTGCGAACAAACCAAGTGCAGCTGAATGGCTACAAAAAAAATATTGGATACAATGCTTTGATGAGGGAAAACGTTTGGGACATATGACCACAAATTTGTCTGAGTCGGTTAATTCCATGTTCAACTCCGGCTCACAGTATTTTGAAGTTGTGTCTGAGGCAATGAATAACAATCAGTTGGAATCAAATACACACATTGTTAATGAATTCGACAGACACAATCACTCATTTCTTGTAACAGAGACCCAAGCCCCACTTGAAACATGTAGACCACCTGGAAGGTTTAGGGTCATGTTACAATCCCAAAATTGTGATTGTAGTGAATATCAGGCTAAACACTGACCGTGTTCTCACTTCATGGCTGCCTGTAAATCTGTCAATGTCAATCACATGAACTATGTGTCACCGCTATTTACTTTGCAGAACATATTACACATCTACGACAACTCATTTGATTTACTGCCACACGAATCGATGTGACAAGAATATGAAAGAGATTAGTGGAGTCCTGATCCAAGCAAAAGGAGAAGTGTAAAGGGTCGTCCGGTTTCAAATCCCATTTCCACCAAAATGGACGAAGAAATTGAACGGGATACCAGAAAAAAATGTGGAATCTGCCGACAACAAGAACATAACAGAACAAATTGTCCTAACTTACCTTCATAATTTTTTCTTAAAGAAATATTTTTCTTTATGTATTTTATTTATGATGTCATTTGTACATTCCCTTTTTTAATGATTGTTATTTTTTGTTGTTTTAATGTTTTAATTTCATCATATAATATAACTGAGATATGATAATTATATATCCACTTTATTTTTTAATCACTTTTTCTTTTTTATTTATTTTAACAATAATATTTATTAATTTTTAAATTTTTTAAAAAATTATAATCATTTTAAAAAAATTTTGATGTATGGAAGTCGGGCACTCAATTCTCGACTTCCTTTACCAGCATCAATTTTTTTTTAATATTTAATATTAACTTTATAAAAAAAGGTACAGTGAAACCCGGCTGCTTATTTTGTGTCAAAAGTGATGTATTTTGGGATTTATGTTGAAAAATAATGTACATTGGGAATTTTTCCATATAAACTAGTGTAGTGCAGGAAAAAAAACCACATTTGTGTATTCACACCTTGAACCACCACCTAAAGCCATCAAATTGCCATAACCCTTTAAAGTTAAAACCATTAGATCCTTAAGGTCGTCGAAACTTTGTATCCATGAACCAGAGAACACGCATCAAATTAAACCACCACACGTTGAGGTTGTACGTACATCAAGGCATAGAGGTTGTCAATGACACCAATATTGCATGTCCACCGTGGTAGTGCCTATGTACGAAAGCTCTTACCACCAAGATGTATCAAGACCATGTAGCAACAATATCACCATCACCAAATAAATAAATAAATAAAGGAAAAAGAAAGAGTGAAGAACAAAGCATGAATGGGCTAAACTCCTTCTTTGTCATCATTGTTGACCCCTACTTCTTTTCCGGCTCGGCTTTACTAATGTCACTGTTCTTGCTCCACTAATAACATCGAATCCTTCATCTGAAATTTCTAACAAAAACCCAGCTCCACTATGCAATAGCAAATCTCTTATGAAATTTTCTAGTACCTTTTCAATTTTGTTCTGCCCTATTGGCAACATATTGTTTTCCAATGCCTTTTCATATCATTTTTCTTATTTTTTTATAGATTTTTTAAAATTTTATTTTAAGATCTGAGAACCTAACTTGAACCAACTCAGTGGAGATTGAGTTGTTTTGGTTGTAGTTTTCTACCTGAGAATCACATAACTCAAACCAACTTGACCTGGTGCTGTGTAATCTAGCATGTTGCATGGCTCATATATATCTATAAAAGAAAGGATTTCAAATTAAAAAAAAAAAAACGTTTTCAAAAGAATAAAGGGGTCCAATGAACAAAGGAATTGAAAAAAAAAACATGTTTTTGGAAGAGAGGTGCGAAGAAAATTGACATTTCAAGAAGAACAAAGCGTGTTTGGCGAAACAAAGATAATTTCAAAAAACAAGAATATAAGGAAAAGGTCATTAAGTTAATTTACACACCGAAAAGAAGGGAAGTAGTATACTTAGTAAATTTAGAATGTTAACAGGAAAAACCCACCTTAAAATTGAATCCGCCCGCAGCCCGACCTAATTATACCTTTTCTATTATTCAGAAAAAACTCACACACTATTTAATTAATTGAAATCAAATTAGTTAGTTACAATTTTATTTGAATTTTGTGTGTTATAACAAAAGAAATAAATAAAATTATCATCTATAGCTAAATGACTTTTTTTAATCTTTTATCTTATTTATTTTTGTTTTACTTGATCTTTTATCTTTTAAAATTTATATTTTAATTTTTAACTTTTTAAAACAACTCAAATGAAATAAATAAATAATCAAAATAATTTTTTTAAAAGATGAAAAATCAAATTAAAAATAAAGATAAAAGATAAAAATATTATTTAACCGTCATTTAATTATAAATTATTATTTATAATAAATTTATTACTTTTATATATTTATCTTAAAAATTATATCAATCATAATTTATTATTGAATGATAATATAAAAATGATTTTATAAAAAAAAAAGTATTTCATCATTAAAGTCTTGTAACAAAAGTATTGTCATGTATGATAACCAAATTATTAGATAATAATGTAGTTTGTTTCTCCATTATCTGTGAATTCAAATTTAATTTAATTTTACCTTGCTGTAAAAAAAATTAATTTTTAAATACTAAAATCATGACATTTTTGTCATTTGTTTAAAAAAATATTTTTAACACATTTTTTTTAACATGCACTTCATTATGATAAATAGTGAGAATAATATCATAAAAAATAGTCATAATAATGAAACTTAAATAGTACTATTTGGCCTATACTTTCTTTGTCTCAACAGTAAATTACTCACAATTTTATTTATTTTTTGATTGAAAAGGGAAAGTTAACTGATTTGAAAACAAATAAACCAGGGTGAAAAAACAGTATATTCGAGTAATTGATGAGATCAAGATTTGGATTCGTTGCTTACTCTGGAGAAAAAAACAATCTGAACCCAAATACGCAGGTTGTTGAAAGTTGAAATCCAGGGAGAAAAACAAAAGAAGAAAAAGGAAGAAACCAGCGTCACATCATCGTGGTTCTGCAAAATATATTTTTCTTTTTCGGTGAATAAATAAAGGGTTGTGCGTGGTGTTGTTGTGTTGTGTTTGTGAGTATCTGAATCTCGCAGTTAGGTTTGTGATTGATTGATTGATCGATTGATTAATCAAAGAGATAGAGGGGGAATGGGAGATCAAGTGGAGGGAACGGTGCAGAACGTTCTGGAACAGGAGACTCTAAAGTGGATCTTCGTTGGTGGCAAAGGCGGTGTCGGCAAAACGACATGCAGTTCAATCCTCTCCATTCTCCTCGCCACCGTTCGCTCCTCCGTCCTCATCATCTCCACCGACCCCGCCCACAACCTCAGCGACGCCTTCCAGCAGCGTTTCACCAAAACCCCCACTCTCGTCAATGGCTTTTCCAACCTCTACGCCATGGTAGTACACTTCACTTTCACTTTTAGGGATTGCTTTGCTTTTATTTTCTCATTCAATTGTTTTGTCTTGTTGTTGTTATTGCATTTTGGATGTCTTATTGTAGGAGGTGGATCCTACTGTTGAGCATGAGGACATGGGCGGCGCTGATGGGATGGACTCCTTGTTCTCCGAGCTTGCCGGTGCGATTCCCGGGATTGATGAGGCCATGAGCTTTGCTGAGATGTTGAAGTAAGAATACCATGACAACTAACAATTCAGTGCATGTTTGTTTTATTGTTGCAAACGGACTTTTGGGGACAAAATGAGGTTTTGCTAAAGCATCCAGATCCCTTTTGCAAAACGGAGTTTGTGGATCATTAGATTTACCTTAGAATTCATGCACCGCTTTTTGAACGGACATCCAAACATGCTCTCAAGTCTTGCTCAACTTGTTTTTGATTCCTTTGTGTAATGTTTGTGATAAGATTAGTAAGCTGATAGATATAGGTTTGAGGTGTGGGAGAGAGAAAGGGGATGATGGATGGTCGGTTGATATGGACTGGTGATTGTATGTAGTGCGTGCTTGGAAGCCTGTTATAATGAGGGAAAAGAGTGTCAATTTGGCTGTAGAAACGTGGAAGCTGTTAACTGTGACAATTCAATATTGCTTAACTTGTTTTGGGGGTGTGTAATTAATGTTTGTGACAGGACCAGTGGATTGGTTTGGGTTTAAGGTGAGCAAAGAGGAATGATGGTTGATTATGGATTGGTGATTATTGTATCTAATTAATCAATCAAAATTGTTACGAGTGTTTTTGAAAAGGAAAATTATCAATGGATGCCACTACCCTAATTAACGCTTTTAGAAAGATAAAGGGAAAGAAGAGAGAAAGTGTAGATATGATGTGATAGGAAGGGAGAGATAAAGGGAAATTGTAAGAGTTGATAGAGTGTATGATATGTGAAGGTATGAACATATTATCATTATTTTATAAAACCCTTGGGGAAACAGTTTTTGAGATCTGAATCCTGAAAATAGGGACTCGGGTAAAAAGGGGAAAGATTGTTGTGTTTAGTTGTATATTTTTCACGTGAATTGCACAATTTGTGTGTGTGTGTGTGTTTCTAATTTGTTGCAAGAAACTTGCTTTAGTTTAGGTACCTGTCCTCGAGGTGACCTATTTGGTCTGCCAGTGATATGGTAAATATCCTGATTTAGGTTGTGGTTCTTAAGCTGTTTCTTCAGGATCCTTATGTCACTTAAGCTGGGCAAGCAAAAGGAAAGATTTATTTTCAATTTTGCGTCTGTGTAAATTTGTGGAGCTATGTTTTCAGAGATAGCCTGCTACCGGTAGCCTATAGAGTTTAGACCATTCTTGAGTTTTACTGTTGGTTTCTGAAAAATCCTTCTAAAATCCTGTCTAGCAATAGCAAGTGCTGAGTTCTCACAGATTCTTAAGTAAGTTAAAACTACAGTATTCTCTAGGCATATGCTTCATGAGATGGCATCACTCCCATCACGTGTATGTTACCTTCATAGTTCATACTTGATCATTGGTCTAAGGTTAAAGCAAACATAATATCTTCTAAGGGTGACTGTTGGATTGTATACAAGAAAAGGGTGAGCCTATTTGCTTTTAAAACGGCTTATGTCCAAGGTTAGTTGCCAATGAATCAATATGCGGTAATCTCAAAATCTAATGTTGGAAGCATAATTTGTATCAACTAAGCTATGCAGATTTTTTTTATATTTATTTATTGATTTGCAAAACATGCTTAACCATGGTTGGTTCATCAAGAAATATGTTAACCAAGTATGTGGTGCCCCATTTCTTTCTTTTTCATTGAAATGTCACTTTTCAACTTAATTTTATCTTTTATTCACTGTGTGCTTTGATCTATAATATTTTTGCAGATTGGTGCAAACAATGGATTATTCTGTTATTGTATTTGATACTGCTCCCACTGGCCATACACTCAGACTATTGCAATTCCCATCGGTTTTAGAAAAGGGTCTTGCAAAAGTGATGTCTTTGAAAAATAAATTTGGCGGTTTGTTTAATCAGGTATGAACTTAGGAATGGAAATTTTTGCATCATAGGATATTTTCTTTCTTGTTTAAAGTTGACTAGGCTTAGTTTCAGAATTTAGATAGACTATAATCTTCAAATTTAATTTTTTTTGTATACATTCCCTCATAGTGGATCTGGAATCAGTGCAGTATAACTATAACACCTCTTGTTAACAAACATAGGAGACTTATTTAATACCATGATCTTGATCTTCCATCAGAGAGAGTGGGACTCTCATTCTCCCCACTCTTTCAATTAGATATTTTCAATATTCTCTCGTCTCTCATTTGGATGTATATTTCTCACACTTCTACTAGTAAAATAATTTCTCTCGACTATCTCAAACTACCCTCCTTTTATCTTTATCTGCATACTTTATTTTCTTTTAACCACCTTTTTCAATTTAAATAATTCATTGTAAATCTAAAATACAATTTATATATTTAAAAAAATATTTATTATGAATTTTGATTATATAAAAATAAATATTTATCCTATGCACTGTATAGGCTAAAATACTAGTTAAATAGTATTCTTGTAACATAACTATTTTTGTACCTAACTTAGAACAACCTTCTTTGATGATTCATGAGATGATGCGTTTTGTTTCACTATCTATTGTGTAATTGGAAGCCATTTTGAACTTTAACCACAGATGACTCGCATGTTTGGCATGGGTGATGATTTTGGAGATGATCAAATTCTTGGGAGGCTTGAAGGCATGAAGGATGTAATTGAACAAGTTAATAAGCAATTCAAAGATCCGGTAAGAGTTACATTTAATATCTGTTTGTTATTGTTTTGAAAATGATGATTTCTTGTTTTTCCCTCACTAAATTGTGGCTTATATTCTTTTAGATCAATGGCCTGTAATTTTTATTTATTATTTTGACAACCTTAGACTATAATTTGTATATTCATGAAAGAATTTGACGACCTTATAATTCTTAGAAACTATCAAGGTTAGGATCTAAAAATGAACATGTTGCTAGTCGCACATATCTTGTCTTGACATATTATTAATTTAAAAACCTAGATGACATGGATATGATACTTGTAATGAAATACTCCCTCTTGACCTAAATATAAGTGAATTAAACTAACTTACACGGGGTTAAGAAAGTTGGTTAATGTCATTTAATTGTTCTAATGGCATTTAAAAAACAATCTTTTTTCCTAAAGTGTCCTTTATTGGAACTTGATATTAAGAATAAAAAGGAATCATTGGAATTATAATCACAATTAATTGAAGGGTATTTTTGGGATGGTATCATTACTTAAGGCCAAAGTAGTTAAAATTTGCTTATATTTGAGTCCAATTTTTTTTTGTTGCTTATATTTAGGTCTAGAGGGAGTATTATTTTTTAGTAGATTTTTTTTTGGAAAGGAGGTTATGTTATGTAGAGGAGCGTAATAAACTTTTATTCATAAGTGTAACACAATTCAAATACTAACATTATCCTAATCTTAAAATCAAACCAATAACATTCATTATCTAAATGATAAGAATAATATCCATATTTTTATCTAAGTAATATCCTAAAAATTTGAAACAAAAAAAATTCTAAAAATTAACTTGTTTATTTTCAAATTACCAATATTTAGGCATATATTGTCAACGACTGTTTTTTTCAGTTGTTAGATGGTATTAACCTTTGAAAAATAAATATATGTAAGTGAGGACTGTAAAAAATCAAGGTCAGTTGAAGCATTCTTCTACTACTAGTGTTTGGATTTGATCAATTTCAATGGCTAACTGAGGTCGTTCCCTGCATAAAAGCAATATCTCCTTATAATTTTGATCAAAAGAATGGGCTTACTTTCCTCAGTTATTCTTATAATACTCTCATGTTTGTTGATTTATTAACTTGAATTCTAGATTTGTCCTACTCATTTGTTGTTATTGTTTATGTTCCCTTTATTTGATAATTTAGTACGATCAATTAAGATGTATGTCTTATTTGTTGTGCTGTCTTTCAATTTATTCCTTTACATTTATGTGCTTGATTTTATTTTCTATTGTGCTAGTAACCCAAGCCTGGTTACCAATCCCCTTTCAATAACTAAATTGTTGTATTTCTTTATTTACAGGACATGACAACCTTTGTCTGTGTGTGCATTCCCGAATTCCTTTCTCTATATGAAACAGAAAGATTGGTTCAGGAGCTTACAAAGTTTGAAATTGACACCCACAATATCATCATCAATCAAGTAATCTTTGATGATGAAGGTAACTAACATGCTTGTCATGTCCTTGATATCTTACATATTTTTTAGCCCTTAAATATGTTTTTGATCCCTAATAAATATCCAATTTTTGCATTTGCTTCCTAATAAATTTTTGTTTTGCAATGAGTCTCTAATAAAACAACAAATTTGTTTTCGGTCCTTGATACTTATTTTTAGTTCCTGATAAATTAGCAAATTTTGTGTTTGCTCCATGATAAATATTTCCCATTTGTTATTAATTGGGACTAAAACAAAATTCGCTAATTTATTAAGGAATAAACACGAAATTTGCTAATTTATCAAGGACTAAAACAAAATATCAAGGACCAAAAACAAAAGTGTTGCTTTATTAGGGACTTAACGCAAAACAAAAATTATTAGGGAACAAAAACAAAAATCATATATTTATTAGGGATCAAAAACATATTTAAGCTTTTATTTATTTATTTCTTTCTGTATCATATTTTCTTCTACTCTGTTCATCCTTGCAGATGTTGAATCCAAGTTACTTAAAGCAAGAATGAAAATGCAACAGAAATATCTGGACCAGTTTTACATGTTGTATGATGACTTTAACATTACCAAGCTGCCACTGCTCCCAGAAGAGGTTAGTTGTTGTATTCTCTATATTCAGCAGATGCATACATGTTTGCTACATATATAATTACAAAATTTCATGTTTGTATTGTGGTGGTGGAAAAAACCTTGTGGTTATTTTTTCAACCACTGAAACCGTGAGTAGTTGCTTTTATTTCATCTGTTAATTCTTGCTAGTTTGTATCATTTGACTTTAATTAGCCTGTAAAAAATTGACAGGTTACTGGGGTTGAAGCTCTGAAAGCATTTTCAAGACATTTTAGATCACCATATCAAGCCTTATGTGGGAAAGGAGATCCAGTAGAACGGTTAGAGCGCAAAGTATCAGCACTACAGCGCCAGTTACACGAGGCTGAAGAAGAATTGGAGAGACTCAAAAGCGGCAACTAGGTTTGCTGGTATTCATTCATGAATTGTGTCATTGTATGCCTTTTTGTTTCACATTATTTTTTAGCTTAAATTTGATAAAGCATCTTTTTCTTTGTTGGGCTGCCAACACAAGTCATTCCCTATATGCTTTTTATTTAATTATTGTCACAGTGAGCTTTCTTATAACCCCCAAAAAATATTGCTGAGGTTAGTCTAATTTGTTTCATGAATATTCTTTACTTGTATCTTTCATATTATGAGTCGGATAATTTCTTATCAATACTCTTCATTGTTTTGTTTTAAACTTTCCTAGTAAAGATGACATTTTTAAATGTTCGATTTTCCATGAAAAAACTCTTGTATGTTATTAGCGCACTTGAGTTTGGCATACAATATCTCGCCAATGTCTTGATTCTGTAACCAAGGGGCTTTTTAAAAGCCTAACACAATTTTATGCAAGAGGTTTACGTGTGTTTTGATTGTGTAATATATAGTCATTTTCTAATGAAAGTGCGTCAAATAAGTTATAAATGCCTTTTGGCTCATCATTCAGGCATGCCCGACAGTTTTAAACAATGAACATGACGTGTACTTAGCCTTGCATCTGCTTAAATTTCTGATGGTAGTTCATAGTTTTTCTAGATTCGGGATTGAACCAGAGTATTCTCAGCTAGAAGCATGAGACTAATCTCCCGAGAAAGTAAAGAACCAGTTAATGGCAACTCTTCTATTCACAGGTGTTGCTTTATTCTCTGGAGGGATCGAACTCTTATCATATATGATATGATTAAAAGGCCCAAGTTTCTAACCACTTTTGCCACACTTTGGGTATGGTAGCTCAGTTGCTAGCTCTTTGCGTAGAAATAAATATAGTATAAAATGATAAATAGTCATTTTTGTTCCTGAATATGTAGAGCGTTGATAAATTCATCCTCGAAAGATGAAAATTTAAATTTTAGTTCTCGAAAATGAAAAAAGTGCGACAATTCATCAATTCGTTAACTTTTGTCTGTTATCGTTAATGAAAGAGCATATGTGACATTCAGGGACGAATTTGTTAGCGTTTTACCTGAGACGAATTTGTTAGTGTTTTACACATTTAGGGACGAATTTGACCGCAATTTATCCAAAATATTTAACATTTATCTTTTCCCCTTTTTAATCGTTGCAAGTATTACATTATAATAAAATACAACGTACTCCATTGTCCGAAAACTTCACGCTATATGTATGGTTGGCAAAGTGGGCCAACCCGCAAAAAATGGGGCGGGCTGCCCAGCCCACCAAATATGCGGGGCGGGGTGGGCTGGTCCGCTTTTGGAAAGTGGGCTGGGAATGCTAGCCTGTCCCGCTTTAATGCGGGCCAACCCGCTTAAAAAATAAAAAAATTAAATTTTTTTAAAAAATTATAAAAAAATACAAATGTGATAATTAAAAAAAAAATACAAAGTTAAATAAAAGTAAACAATTTAAAATTAATGCTAAATAACTGATGTCATGTGATAATTCAAAAAATTACGTAAATGGAATTTATGGATGTAAACTGTCAAAAGTGTAATATGCTAGCAATGAAAGACTATTTGAAAGGATCATTATCATAAACATTTTGATATTAAAACTTAGAAGTTAGTTAGAATACGCTGAGAGTGCAAAAGAATATAAATTAAAATAACATACATATTTCAAAATATGTTAAATATATCTATTTAATTTTAATATTTTAAATAATATTGGCCCAGCGGACTGGTCCGTCCCAGCCCGCGTTTGGCCCGTAGTTTTGCGGGGCGGGCCAGTCCGCCCCGTTGGCCCGCCCCGTTTTTTAATAGCGGGCTAGAATTGTCAACCCAGCCCGTAATTTTTTGTGGGCTAAGCGGGCCAGGCCCGTTTTGCCATCCCTAGTTATATGCAGATAAAGGGAAGGAATATTGTACGCAAGCTTGTCCTTGCATATGCAAAAATGCTATTTTCTGATTTAAATTTATGATCAACAAGTCACTAAGATACAACATAACATTATAATAAAAACTTAAAAAATAGAAAAACAATCATAAGTTAGAATAAACATAATAATAAACATAATATTAATTAATAAACATAATTTGTCTATTACTCTGAATTTTTAATTTGACAAATTAAATATTGACAAAATCATGTTGAGTTTTATTTTTTTTAAGGATTAACTTAGTATTTATGCATTTTTGTTTGATTCATATTTTGGATAAGGTGCTGTCACATTAAAAATTTCAAATAAAAAATATGAGACTCACATAAATTAAAATGTATAATTATTAAGTTAATTCTTAAAAAAAAACTAACTTGATTTTATTACTACATTAATTATTGTTTTTCTCTTCTAAGATAGAAAAAATGTTAAAGAATTGTGAAAGAAATAAAAAATGTATATATAAATATTTATAAATAAAAAAATTACTAATCAAATAAATAAAAGTAAAGGGACAATATCAAAAAATTTGATATTGTCCTTTACTTTCAAAAACTCATCTACCTTAAGACCCATTGAAACGATGTACATTCATGTCATGAAAAAGATCTATGGTAGTATTTAAAAAATAATAAGTGAATTACAACTTATAAAAAGATCTATGGTAGTATTGTCCTTTATTTTTCATTGAATTGTTTATAAATCATGAAAGAACTTTATAAAAAATAACGGTTCTATTGATATTAAACTAACATATAATGATATTAAAAAAAGAATTAAATATCTTTTTGGTCTTATAAGTTTGTGCATTTTTAATTTGTTCTATAAAATATTTTTTTATTTTTAGTTTCTATAAGTTTGTGTTTTTTTATTTTAATCCTTATGTTATTTTGTATATTTTTAATTATTGTAAGTTGATGTTTTTCTAATTTTGATCCCTATAAGATAAAAAAAAAAACAGAATTTTAAAGGAATTAAAATTAAAATGCACAAACTTATAAGACTAAAAATAAACTAAATATTATACAAAGATTTAATTAAAAATCACAAACTTCTTTTTTTCGTATGGCATAGCCACTACCTTTGGCAGCCACACTGGGCTTGGCACTGAAACACAACCCAGACTCTTACAGGAGGCAGCAGTGGGAAATTTTCAGCAATTGGCAAAAGCTTGATGGAATAATGTTGCGTGAAAGTAGAAAGCCTACCGCTCATGAACTTCTTTTCTTGAAGAAAAATAAATGACTGAATCCTCCCACTGTTCCAGTATGAAATAAACCCTAAATAAATTTGTGTTCAAGAATGAAATCTGATTGGAATTATCCAATTCACCCTTTGAAAAATTAAAAATAAACAACTTTTTTTAGAAACAATAGTTGAAAAAAATTCAAACTTATAAAAACTAAAAATATTTTTAAGTCTTAAAAAAATTAATAATACGTTAGCGATAAAACTGTAATATTCAAATAAATTATTTTTAATGTTTAAATAAATTATTTTAAAATTTAATGACTAAACACTTCATATGTATGAAATATCCCATTTGATAACACGGTTATTGATTAATTATGTAAATATTTTTACAAAATAATACTAAACGTATTACATTTTTTTTAACAGAACTTATGATGTTATGCATGTTTAACCCCATAAATATGGTGCAATTTTTCACTCAAATATAACATTTTAAATAAGGTTAAATTAATTTGCAGGTCTATGTATTATTTGACAATTTTTAATTTTTATTTAGGTTCTTATTTTTTTCAATTAAGTTGTTGAACTTGTTTTTATTCATTTTTAATTAAATTATTGGCGCAAAGATCTAATTAAAGAATAAATATGAGTTTAGAGATCCAATTGAAACAAAATTAAAAAATTGATCGAAATTCAAGTACTTTTAGAGTAATTAAACTTTCAAATAATGACAATTAATGAACACAAAAATAATAATAACACGATTTACAAGAACAATTATATGCACTAACATAAAATTTATAATGAAAATTATTGAGAAATAAAAATAAAATATAATGATGATGATAATAATAATAATAATAATAAATTATAGAAGCCATAAAGAAAATTATAGAATTCTTTCATATTCATAATACTCAAACAAATCATTATAGATTTTATTGTTATAAATCCATATAATACTCTTTGCTTGTCTTAGATGGTCATCTTTATTATGGATATATAAGTATATTTTATTTTTTAATTTAGTAATTAAAATATATAGTGTGAAAAATATAATTAAAAAATATTTTATAATTATCTGATTAAGTAAATTGTTATTTATTTTCAAAACTTTATTTTATTTTAAATTTAGTTACTTTAAAATATATTTTATGAATAATAATAATTAAAAATAATGATTTTAGAGATATTTATTTAAAATAATAATAATAAATAAAAAATTCTAAATAAATTTTATTTTTTTTCACTTTTTAATCGTTGCAAGCATGACATTATAATAAATACTTTAAAAAATAGGAAAATAATCATAAATTAGAACAAATATAGAAAAATAATCATAAATTAAAACAAATATAATAATAAACATAATAGTTAATGACAATAGACAAAAATTAAGATATAAATGAATTTGTAGTATTTATTTCACTTTTAGGGATTAAAATCTGAATTTTTATTTTTTGAGATCGAATTTGTAAGTATTCTACATTCAGAATAAAAATAACTATTTACCCATAAATATATCATCTTCTTGTAGAAAGAATGTTAAAATTGCACATTGAAACAATCCACATTGACGTCATGGAAAATATCCATGGTTGTATTGAAAAAATAATAATTGAATTATAACTTTAAGTCTTAAATATTAATGATATTAAATTAGTATTATTAAAAATAAAATAATATATTAATGATAAAATTGTAATTTTTAAATAAATTACTTCAAATCCATAACAAAAATTGATTAGTACATGCTTTAAATTATTATCATTATTTGTTATTATAATTTCATAATACATATATTATTTTTTATATTTAAATTTAACATAGTAGTTTAAATTGTTATTACTATATTCAAATAAAATATATTTATAATTTAAATTATTATATATTATAATATAATAAAATAATATTTTTGAACACTATATTATATTATATAATAATATAATAATTAAAAATGTTATTTAAAGTCAACATATTAAAATAGGCTAATAATATATTATATCGGTCCCTGCGTTCATATATATTATGAAATTGTACATTAAACTAGAATTGTTAAGTATTTAATGGGTTTACTAAAAAAATAGATATTTTCCATTGAATTATTTATAAATCATGAAAGAATTTTATAAAAATAACGGTTCTATTGATATTAAACTAACATACAATGATATTAAAAAAAAAAAGAATTAAATATATTTTTTGGTCTTGTAGGTTTGTGCATTTTTAATTTAGTTCTATAAAATATTTTGTTTATTTTTAATTTTTATAAATTTGTGTTTTTTTAAATTTTAATCCTTATAAGTTATAACTAGGGGTGAAAATAGACCAGACCAGGCTAGACATAGTTAGATCTGGTCTTGGCCTAATTTAAAAACATAAAGTTTGACCTGACCTATTTATCTGTCATAAGCTTTTTTTTTAGGCTTGGCCTGGCCTATTTAAAAGTCTAGTTTGGCCTACGAGCCTATTAAAAAGCCTATTTTACAATAAATATTATATATAAAGAAAATCTAATGAGTAGTGAAATTTTGAACGTTCGCATAATACTTTTTAAAATTTAATATAAATAAAGATAAATACTTCCATTTTAATTTGTGCATGAAAAAAATAAGTTAAAATTAATTAGAGCGCTTTAAGTATTTAATAAAATATTATAAATAAAATAAATAAGCTAAATAAAATATCATAAGTTTTATTCAATAATCTAGTTTTATATATATATATATATATATATATATATATATATATATATATATATATATTAAATACACCAGCCTGATAAGCCTAACAGGCTTTTTTTAAAGCTTGAGTCTAGCCTTTTTATCTAAACAGGTATTTCAAAAAGCTTTAACCTGACGTTTTTAATAAACAAGTCAATCCAGGCCAGGCCGAAGACCCCTCATAGGCGGCCTAGCTGATTTCCATCCCTAATTATAATCCTTCTTACGGGAAAGAGTAGCAGTTTTTTGTCTCCTCATTTCTCTCCGATTTCTCATTTCTCTTCGATAGTCATGACCCTCATGGATATAAACATTGCCCAAAAAATTGGCGGGAGTTTTTGCAGATTCTTGCAAATAGAAACACCCTTACCTTGCCACCGCGTCGTCGAGTACGAGACCAGTGTTGTTGCTTCCAAGGCTTCTCAGAAATCATCAAGAATATGTAAATACTGGGTAGATGGCAACTGCACATACGGTGATCAGTGCTGGAATCTGCATTCGTTTAATAATGTTATCAAGGAGGACAGCTCAATACCCGAAAGGTTGGTTTGGTGGACAGCACCTCCTGTGATGTTTGTGAAGATAAATTGTGATGGAGCTTTTACCCGCTATGGAAACAAAGCTGCTGCCGGAGGGGTTGTGAGGGATTGGGAAGCGAATTTTGTCTATGCTTTCTCCAGTGCCTTGGATGAGTGCTCCACAGTCATAGAGGCTGAATTATGGGCGATCAAGATTGGAGTGGAAACCCCAGTATCCAGGGGATACGGTAATTTGATAGTCGAGAGTGATTCGCATGCGAGTATCCAGCTCATTAACAGGGATCTCCAACAAAGTCACATTTTTTATGATCTTGTCTCTTCAATACTTGAGATTAGTAGCAAGGCCAACCATATCATTTGGAAACATGTGTTTAGGGAAACTAATTCGACGGCTGATAGTCTCGCCAAACATGGATTGTCATTGTCTAATGGGGTAAAACTTTTTGAGTTTCCTCCACCGTTCATTTGGGCCCTTTGTGTGCAGATCAAATGGGAGTAATATACTCTCGGTGATCGCATATGCAATTAAAGTTCGTTCGTTGTAAATTTGATCTTTATTTTACCATTTTCTCTCTTAAACATTGTTATTCATTATATTCAAATGTAATGAGATTGAATCTGGTAAATCACGTGTTATTTTATTATTATCAAAGTAAGCTAGTTAAATTACTCTATAAATTATTTTTAATTTTTAAATAAAAATTAATTTTTTTTTAATATTACAGTTTTTTGAATAATCATAAGTGATCAATTTTTTACAAGTTTTTTTTTTTGTGGATAGTTCTTTGTATTAAAATTCATCACGACATCTGACTCTCCGTCCAAATCATTCAAACAGTCGAAACGGTTGACTTTACATAATGTAAAATTTTCAAAACCATGTCTACTTTTTTTTTATTCAGACAATTAAAAAGGAATTTTACAATAACCATTTTCTACAAAATAATTTGTAACCATTAAGCTTAACCAACAATGACGTTGAGATGGCCGAGTTGGTCTAAGGCGCCAGATTAAGGTTCTGGTCCGAAAGGGCGTGGGTTCAAATCCCACTCTCAACATCAATTTCAATTTTTCTTCTTCCACGATATTAAATTTATTTTGGAGAAAACATAATATTAAATTGTTGATATATGCCATCACACGATATTTCATTACTTTTTGGGCTTTGGCTACGCTGACCCATTAGTTAGGATATGCCATCACATAGGATTTCACTCATTTCAGTCCTTTGATTATTTACGGTGTAGCACAAGAAAATAACCAAATACTTGTTTTTATTTTTATTTGTAAAATTCATTTTGATTTTGTATAATAAATTATGTACAATAAATTTATTGTTATAACAACGATATAAAAATAGTGTAAATATATTTTATGTACAATAAACACATACCTATTAAACTTATATAAAAAATCAGCGCTCTACCTTGCATATCTTTTATAAAATTCAAATATTTTATTCAGTGTAAAGCATTGCATAGTTGACCATAAATGATTGTATCATTTTCAAGTATTCATTTCACCTATTGAGGTTGGAAAGTTGAAATCTTTAAAATGAAAAGTACTGATAAGTAAACAATTTCTGGAAGAGATGAAAGTATTTAAGTTGTTATTTTTATTAGAGTATAATCAGACACATTTATTGGAGGAGCTTAAAACACCATATCATAGATCAACACATTCAAAATGAAATTGACTCCAAACTTTGAGCTAGTTGGGTGACTGAATTTTGACTTTAACTTTTATATACAATATATTTTCAACTAATAAAAATTCATTGTTAGTATAGTAATCATAAAAAATAACAAATTGCCGTTCATAACAGTTTATGATCGGATGACCTTGTAACCTTATACTGTTATAACCTTTAGCGCATATGCAAGTTCAGTTCACGGCAATACATTTTCTTTCACTTTTATTACTATTTACACCATTTCATGAAAAGCAAGAAACAAAATTGAAAACATGAAAAACAAAACAAAAATCCTTAAACCAATTGTACCGTTAAGATATTCATCATCCTGATTTTCTTGGAGCTAATAATTTGCGTGAAGCAACTCATGGATCAGACCTTACAGTAGTATACAATGCCATAACCAAAGATACATCATCCCAGTTCCCTTGGATCAAATAAGTGATACTTTGTTAGACAAGTATTCAATCCTTGCTAAAATCTGTAAAAAAAAGTGTAATAACCAAATGTGATTTCGGTAGAAGTAAAGAATGTGAACAGCACCTTGCATGTTAGGCTATTAAATTCATTCATCCATTTGATAGTCAAATTGTTTAGTTATCTTAGTTCACTATTTCATATAAGCATTTGGCAAATCTATGCCTTAACCACCATGCAGGGTTGATATAAAAACCACCACATCTTTGTCTTCCAGTGATGTGTTCAACTGACCACTTAGCTCCCAATCACAATCATTCACAAGGACAAGAACTCCAGGTCTCCTGCACAACAAACAACGCGCAACCAAAATATTAACATAGTTCAGAACTATAATATTACACATAAGTGCATATGAAAGTTCTTAATTATAGGCAATCTTAAATTAGCTTAAGCATAAATACCCCTTTATCCTCAATTTCTCCTCTTGTCCAGTTAAACACCTGATATGTGTGCTAATGAGGAACCTAACTAATTACTACACGGGAAAAGGGTCCTCTAAATTAAGTTGTCTCTAAAGTGAGCAAGAGCATATTCACATTAAATAATTTTGCAGGTTAAGATTTATATACACTTAAGATTAAGTTAATGGTAAACATACCCTTGCTCTCTTCATAAACAAGCTAGCTTTAGAAGATCTCCTTCCTATTACCAATGCTTAATTCAAATGTATTTAGATTACAAAACTTACACAGTATCTCCTTTCATGAACATTTCAGGCCTCTCCTTAATCAAGTTGGTCCGTACCCAAGAAAGCAAATCTTTCATGATTAACTGAGAAAGAACGAAGAAAATTTTATAAGAATGTTAAGCATGAAAGCATGTTCCTTATTGTTCAATAAATATTTGAAGTTATAAAGTACCTTGGCTTCTCCATTGTGTTGCTCAATATTGACATTATGAATCTTCTTGGAGTGACAAAGAAGTTCCAATCCCCCTCTGTATGTTTCAACCATTTTAACAAATAAGACAAAAACCTTAAGGTTCTAACCTCAAATTCCTATCATGACATATTGTTAGGTGGACCACCATCATAGAAGGTCCACCATGCATCACGATTTACAATCGTTAGATTAATCTATAAGACAGGCTTATTCCAGACTTGTCCTTCACAGATCTCACCTTCTTTGACCTATCTCCAGCTGCCCCTCAATTGTCTCTTCATCACCAACCACCTCTACCACAAATGCCGCCATCACCCACCCATAGGTTTTAAAGGATGAATTTGACATCGATGTAAAAAGTGTCAGCAATGGATTCGACGATGTCGACAAGGACCTTTGGCACCTTGACCAATCCACCATGCCCCGGAATGATCCTCTTGGGTGATGGGGTCGCTGAAGCGTTCTACTCGGTCCCCTAAGGGTAAGGGGGAGGGGCATTGTGGCAGAGGACAGTGGAGGCCACAACAAATGGTGAGAGTTGGAATTGCATTTGGTTGAGCAAGTGGAGAATATAATAGGATACAAATCCTAAAACAAGTGACTTCTAGAAGAATCATTCACTCTTTCATCAAAGCTGTTTCTTACGAGTACCTCGAGTTCCTTATGAAGGAGTAAATGAGGACTTCTAGAAAACTCTTCTTTGGGATTTGTAGCCTATGATCTTCTCCACATGCTCAAGAAAATGCAATTCCAACTCTTTCACCTTTGCTGGCAGTGCAAAGGAAACGAGAGTTGGAATTGAATTTCATTGAGCAAATGGAGAATATAATACGATACAAATTCCGAAACAAGTGACTTCTAGAAGAAGCCTTCACTCCTCCTTCATCGAGGGCGTTTCTTGCAAGTGTCTTGAGTTCATTGATGAAGGAGGAATGAGTGAGGACTTCTTCTACAAGCCTCTTGCTTAAGAAGTTGTAGCCTGTGATCTTCTCCAACTGTCAAGCAAATGCAATTCCAACTCTCTCCTTCGCTGCCAGTGCAAAGGAGAGAGTTGGAATTCAATTTCATTAAGCAAGTAAAGAATACAATACCATACAAATTCCGAAACAAGTGGATTTTAGAAGAAGCTTTCACTCCTCTTTCATTGAGGACGTTTCTTAAGAGTTCATGGATGAAGGAGGAGTCAGGGAGGACTTCTTCTAGAAGCCTCTTATTTCGGAATTTGTAGCCTATGATATTCTCCACCTGCTCAAGCAAATGCAATTCCAACCCTCTCCTTCGTTAGGAGTGCAAAGGAGAGAAAGAGTTGAAATTGAATTTCGTTGAGCAAATGGAGAATATAATACAATATAAATTTCGAAACAAGTGTCCTCTAGAAGAAGCCTTCACTCCTCTTTCATTGAGGGCATTTCTATCGAGTCTATCAATGAAGAAGGAGTGAGGACTTCTTTTAGAAACCTCTTGCTTCAGAATTTGTAGCCTATGTTCTTCACCACCTGCTCAAGTAAATGCAATTCCCGCTCCCTCTGAGCCACCAACATCAGCACCTCATCACCATTCACACAACCTCTAGAGTGCAAAATCTGATGAAGCAAGGCTACAATAAGCTTGAACAATATAGATTATTATAACGACGGTAAATTTTGGTGCATGGCGGACCACCTATGACGGTGGTTCACCTTAAAATCCATCATATATAATAATTAGATAAGAAAGCAGCAACGAATTTGAAAATTAAGTAGTGCCATACAATGATGTTGAATAAACCTTCAGTTAAATTTTTACCCATCTAATAAACAAATAAAATAAGAAAACATAAAACCTATTTCTAAAATAAATTTTAATAAAGATTAAAAAATTAGCATGCCTTTAATACTATAACTCAGTTCAGATTTCAATTGCTCTTCCGAGTCTACCTAAAGACAGTCAGTACACAGGAAAAAAATATTTAGCCCTAAAGACCAGGCTTGTAATTTATATAAGCTTCTAAAAATATACATGAATTGAACAACAAAAGTCATGTCTTAATTCTAGGGTCTTCAGCATGGTATTTACATCATATGAGAAACAAGAAATCTCCAAATCTCAAAAATCAATCCTAAAAATCGTTGAACATTAAAAAAAGGGGGAGAATCATTCCTAACCTTTTCTTCTACCGATTTAGCACTATCCATTTCTTCACCTTTAGTCAAAACAGCTTTACTTAATCTCTCTCTGTATTAGACCCTCTTGTGACCTAAAGGCATCACTGTAGCGACGCCTAAGGTTCTACAGAATAACTAGAACCCTGAATACAAAATGTTTCCCTATGGCTTTATTAACAGAAAATTGGTAAACTGAATGAGGAACATCAATTCAATATCTGGAATCATCTTTGCTTTTATCTTTCAAGATTGTGACTTTTTAGAAGGAACTTTTACGTATGAGAACTTTTTTTCCTGTTCCTTTTATGATAAAAGTTTTATCAAGATGCATAAATTACACTTCTAGTCCTCAACATAAAGAGGGAAATATGAGTTTGAAACTATAAGCGTTTCCAAAAATATACGCAGAAATAATCACTTCTATTAGGCTCCCTTTGTTACACAGCAAAACGGAAAATTTAACCCCCAGCTAACACATAGCACTATTATTAAGGTTTCCCATTTGTTCGTTTGATCAGAAATATCTTCCATAAAGTTCCTTTTTCTTTAACTATAAATAAATCTTTTTGAGCATAGCAGTATGCAAATTAACCAGCTATACATGAATATATGTGATCCAACTACTACAACATATAATCAACATAATCAAAGAACAATATCAAGGAATAGCAGGGAATCAGATCACATGAATGACCAAGTAAATATGATGAACAAACATTTGTAACACATGAAGTGCTAAAACTTCGCCCAATATTAATACTCACATTCTCAGATACTCAAAAGACCAATCACCAAAAATTATAATAAATAAAAAATACAGTTTTATCAATCTCGGAGAAAAGCATCACACTTTCTCCCCATTTAAAAAAGTTATTTTTTTATGAAAAATAAAAATTAAACTTTATGAAGAAACATAACAAGCAGTGACTTTTGACGGATGCAATACAACATAGAATTACCCGAATTCAAGGGTCAGCTGCATGTTTTATAACGTGTCCTCAGAACCCCCAAAACCCTAGAGAGAGAAAGAAGCGAAAGAGGAGATAGAAAGAGAGAAGCAGCACAACCTTTTCAAAATCAAACTTAAATGCCCTCAGTTTTTATTCTTACGCAACACAAACACCAAAATATATATAGCATAATTGCATAAACTCTTAACCGCGTCATCAATGCTCATCACCAAATCTCAACCGTACATTTTCTTAAGACTAAAACACTCTCATCCAACAGTTCACAAGATAGAAGACTGTACAAATTAACGGTTCAGATCAAATTAATGAATTTCCCAAAATACCCACGTCGTCATCGTATCCCATTGATTCCTCGTTCTCTGATTGATTTTTTTTTCCTGATGGAAAATTTGAAACCCATCTTTATTTCACGCAATTTGTGTTGAAAGTTTACATCTTGGCCAACTGGGTCGCTTCCAATACCTTCAGATTTTTGTAGGATTTCGTGCTTTTGTATAATTCGTTGAGTTTCTGAAGCTATGGAGGCTTATAAGAGATGGGTGAGGCAGAACAAAGAGTTTGTGCACTCCATGGAGTCTTTGGCCAATGTAAGGTTACATTTTCGATTATCAATTTGACAATATTGTTTTTGTTAAATTTAATGTTATCATTCGGTTGTTGCAATTTTATGAGCCAAAGGGAATTTGTGAATTAGGTCAGGTTTTTGTGTTGTTTGCTTCTTCTTCTTTTTTGTGCGCTTTTGTGTTGTTTGCTACTACTTACTAATTGTGACATTATAACTGCACACAATATTCAGGGGAAAATAGTAGTTCTGGAATGAATTTTGTGGTTTTATAATTTGGCTCTAGTTTTTGCATTAGGTGCTATTTTGTTTTGCTTTTTTCACTAATGATCATAATTTCGTTGTTTCATTTGTAAAATCTAACAATTTGGAATTTTGTGGCTGTTAATGAAAATATAATTAGTGAAAGTGATGTTAGAAAATAAATTCAACGGCCTGTTATGCTGAGATTGTTGTTTTCTGTTTGTTCAAGTCTATGGAGGCATTGTGTTGAGCATAGTTTGTTGTGGAGTGTTTGTGAATAGTTATCTAATTGAGGGGTTGAAAATGTGGACAGGGATTTACATGGCTTCTTCCTGAACGGTTTTCTGAATCAGAGATTGGACCAGAAGCAGGTATTGTGAATGTTTTATAACTTTTGGTTACTTCTTTTGAGTTTCATTGTTATTTTTCCGTTGGTGACTGCAATGGCCCGTAATAGAAGCTTTGATGTCTAATTATTTGTTCATGTTGATCTTGAAAATGCTAACTAGCTAATGAAAATAAATGTACTTTGCAAAGCCATGTGTATCCCTAACCTAGTTTACCTGTTGCAAAATTCAAAAGTCATGTTACACTCTTCTAGTTTACCTATATTTTTGTTAGGAATCTTCTCTACTTTACTAACTGCAACTAGAGATAGCACAAATGCACACACAAGAACCAACACAGAACAGTACCTGCAGAGATCAAGGAACCCCCTGTTTATTGATAGTTCTTTCACTCTTTACACAAGGAAGCGCACTCTCTTTCCTTTCAACACTGAGACACTTCTCAATTTCTCTCAATACAATCAAATTTCCCCCCTCTCCTTCTCCAGAAGCTTCTATTTATACAAAACTACTAACCTGCCAGCTGTTGACAGCTAGCAAAGTCTAACTAACTCCCAATCACCTAACTGTCACTCCTTCTCATGTTATAGTTCCTACTATACACTAGCCACGGCTTAGCTACAATAGATGATTCCTCTTGCCTAACAATTTTCCTTAAAATTTAACAACTTCTAATTGCCTTCTCTATTTCTTCAATTATTTTCTCCTACCATATTTGGCTATGATACAGAAATTTGTACCTTACTGAGAAGATCTATGATTTAATGCAGTAACAACTATTCTGGGAATCATCACAGCGCTCAATGAACATATAATTGATACAGCTCCTAAGCAAAATATTGCAGGCTCTGTCGAGCCTTATTCGTTTCCTTATCCATTATGCTTATCTGCATTAAAGGATTTGGAAACATTAGTTGAAGTTGTGGCACAACAATACTATGGTGATGATAAGAAATGGAATTTCCTTGCCATTACTGAAGCAACCAAGTAAGAAGAATAATGTAACTTTGCATATGGCCCTTCCTATGTCCTCAGTCTGTGATTAAATTTATATCTGTAGTCATCTATCTGTTTATCTCATTATCTTGAGTCACTCTAAATCAGGGTACTGGTTCGGTTATCTTTGTTTCGGAAGAGTGGATATAAGATGCTGCTACAAGGAGGGGAAACACCTAATGATGAGGAGCATTCAAATAGTTTTACTTCACAACATCATATGGGCTTAAAGCCCGATGTGCATCATAGGCCTGGTTATATGAAAAACAATCTTGGTGCAAACCCAATGGTTCGGGAAGGAAGAGCACTATCTGCTTTAGTTAGATTTGGAGACAAAGCGAAGGGGTCAGATCCAGTGTGGTTACGCAGGGTTGAACACCAACAAGCAACTATGGAGCCTACAAGTAACCTGTTTTATAGATATTTTTAGGCTTAATTGCAATTTTGGTCCCTCTATTTTACTCAATCCATAATTTTGATCCTTCTATTTTAAAATTGAGACATTTGGTCCTCCTATTTTAAAAAATCCGTAATTTTGGTCCCCCTATTTCAAAATACAAACATTTGGTCCCCATACTTTAGAAAATCCATTATTTTGGTCCTTGTATTTTAGAAAATCCACAATTTTGTTTTAATCTTTAATTTTGCCTACGTTTTATTTCTTTTATTTCTTACTTTCTAATTAATTAAATCATTTCTTGATGATACTTTAAATGAATATGTTAGGTTTAAAGTTCAATTGGACCAAATGTAATTATAAGTTTTTAATAATTGAGACAAAATTGATAATTTGACCAAAATTGCAAATTTCCTAAAATAGGAGGATTAAATGTCTCTATTTTAAAATGCGGCTAAAATTGTGGATTTTTTAAAATAGGAGAACCAAATGTCTCAATTTTAAAATAGGAGGACTAAAATTGTGAATTTTTTAAAATAGGAGGATCAAATGTCTCAATTTTAAAATGGAGGGACCAAAATTGCGGATCTAACAAAATAGGAGGACCATAATTGCATTTAAGCCATATTTTTAGCATTTGTTAGCAAGTGTAATCGGTTATAATGCATGAGATATTCAACTAATATTTGTTTCCCCCTGTATTCCTACAGCTTCAAGGGTAGATAGACCAACACTTCTCACCATATTGTCCGAAAGGGGTCTTCGTGGGGCTCTGTTTTTGATTGGAGAAGTTCTACTTATTAGTAGACCACTTATTTATGTTTTATTTATTCGAAAATATGGTATTCGGTCATGGACCCCTTGGTTCCTTTCGCTGGCTATTGATTGCATAGGAAACAGTATTCTTTCACTCATTACATCGCCAGTGGCTGGTGGGAAGAACCGAATGTTTCATCTGGCTGCCCCAGAAAAGGATGAGGTTTGTGTTTCTATAGACTGAAAAGCCATACCACATAAGATGCACTGGGCTTAATGATCTTCTCCATTGAATCTTGGCCATTAATACTGCATTCGTAACTGTCTTATTTCCTAGTAATGTTCCACCCACTAAAGAGTTAATGCTTAAATAGTTTTGCTTCAGGTTAAACGGCGAAAGCTGCTATTTGTTCTTTACCTAATGAGAGATCCATTTTTCAGCAAGTATACTAGGTAGCAATGATTTACATTTTGTTCTCATTTTTCCCCTTTCTTTAACATTTTGTAACACTTCACATTTTTGCAAATTGCTCCTTCAAAGTTGGAGAAAAAATGATACTAAAATATCTATAATGTTTTAGGCAAAGACTTGAAAGCACGGATAAAGTTTTGGAGCCTATTCCTGTCATAGGATTTCTCACAGGTGAGCTTAATACTCATTTGTTTCCCTTTTAGTGCCTTACCTTCTTGTCATCATCATTTCAGCTTCATAAATGACTTCAAGCATCTGATCTGCTTTTCTAATGTATGTTACAGCAAAGCTTGTTGAACTTATAATTGGAGCTCAAACACGATACACTTACATGTCAGGATCGTGAATAAAATCCAGAACAAATGCCTAATTGGCCTCCAAGATTTTGGAAAGATAGATATTCTTACTCTTCTTCCATACTACCTGCTGTTCCAAACTTTTCAAATGATGAAGAGATATCAAACCTGCTACTGTTATGATTTAAAAATAACAAACCATGCAAGCTTGAACATTTCTTTTGCTTGACATTGCCAAACATAGAAGATGTTAAGCTGCAACCCATGTGTGAAACAAATTGTTTGCAAGGATGGCTACACTATCAACAACTCAGTATAAATTGGAATATTTCTTTGGGAGATTTTGTTCTACTCCTATTCACAAAATAGAGGTGGGTGAGAATCACACTTGTAGTTCTGAGCATCCATTGGCAGGTTAGAATGTGATTCTTGAACTCAGAAAATTATATTTTGTTCAAACTTATTAAGCTTATTTTCCATCAGCATCCATATGTGGACAAATGTATATTGAATTATGCTTCTTTTTTTTATCACAAAAGAAGCTATATGTAGAACCATCTGAAGCATTAATGCTGCCAAAGTTGCGTATTTTTCTTTACCAGAACCAGAACTTGTACTTTTATTTTTTTGGTTTAGTGTCCATCAATACCTGTACACCAAAATTACATATCTTTTAGTTCAATGTTACTGTAAACTACTCAATGTCTTTGTAATAGTATAGTTTGGTACGAAAACTATATATAATACTTTCGTATTGGAACAAAATGTCTTTGTTTGGTGATACACTTTTACGAAATTATTCGCAAGCAATAAGCATCTTGCATTCCCTCTTAGAACATCGTGGCTTCGTTTTACAAGCATGTAAAGATGTGGTAATTTTTTTGGAATACCAATTTTGCCGCTTGAAAACCCACACCTATTAGAGCAAGGTGATTTTTAATTAGTGTTTTTTTTGGTACTGAAATCCCAATCTCATCAAAACTTGAAATTATTATAATATAATAAGGTTTAAAAATTGTTTGAGGATTAAAATGCAGATTTTAAATTTTAAGGATTAATTTCATAAAATTCTTATATAATTTTACAGTAACATTTCCCATTTCTTAACGTTTACTGTTTAAAATTATAATTCCAAACCTTCTCACACTATAAACTATTCTTCCCATTTTTGCTATTTTTCTCATCATTTTCTTCATTGTCATTACTATCACTATAATCACTGCTACTATATTTGTTCTTACACTAATTGTCTTCATTGTCTTCATTAACTAAGCTTGAATTATATCAGTTTGCTTAAGCATGTGATTAAACGGAATAGTTCACATTGGCCTATGATTAAAATGGACTTGTCCACATATGCTTACTTTTTATTTTGTTTGCATTGTATTTGATTGGTGGGTTGGACCAACTAATTTTAGGTTAGCCCAAAATGAAATTTCTCGTTAAAACTTTCAGTTATAAAGAAATTTTTTTAAAATAAGTATTTTTTATGTGGGCAAATAAGTCGAGCAGTAACTTCACAAAACAAAGTTGTTTTTGTGAGTCATGCTAACGAACCCGCGTAAATCTACAATTAAATGACCTAAATTTTACACGATTCAAACCAAAGCAAGTCATGTTTACATAACTAGTGCATGATCATGATTCATATGCCCACCACTACTCACGCATAGTGATATGGATGTCAACTTTAGGGGCATAGAGTAGGAGAGAAATTTTATTTCTTGGTAATCTTAGATCGAGAAACTTGATTTTTTATGTTTCGCATTAGTTTTAAAAAATATTATTTCTAGAAAACCTAGGAAAAAATTTTAATTAGTTTTTCACAAAATATTTCTCATAGATATAGTGAGAATCTAATTTTTGGAGTTAAATATTTTTTAAATTACCGTAAAAAATCACATTACTTTTATTAGATTATTTAATATGAAATGACAATAGCCAGTAAAAATATCACATAATTCTTTAATTTTCAAAAAAATTATATAAATATTTTCAAAAACATTTATGACCAAACACCATGATTCTCAACAATCATGATTCTCAAACATGAGAATTTCTTTCCTACACCAAACGCCATGCTTATTTAAAGTAGTACCTATTTATCTAACATGGAACCATTATTTTTATACTAATTAAATAGAATATACTCTCTTTTTATTAGTAACGAAAAAACACTATTTTAATGCTAAAATTAACTACTAAAAATTAGTAATTTAAAAGTATTAATTAAAGTGTTATCATTTTAGTAATTTAAAAATTGTTTGTTGATTTTTTTTTTAAGATATTCGAAGATCATTCATATCTTTATTATAAAATATAAAATATGATTGATGTTACCAAAATGTGGAAGAGTCACGCATAAGGGTGGGTGTGGTTTATGTGAGTTTCAAATTATGTACGTAGATGATGAGTCAATCTTGTTAAAAAGGGGTACATACAAAATAAAGGAAATAACTCCGACGTTCAAGTAAATACATTAATTATATAAAATAATAGAACTGAGTGTTTCAGTCAAGATGAGAAAATGTGTACTCGAGTGTGAGTGAGATGTGTTTAGATGTCTAACAAGGTTAGATAGAACATGCATTTATAGGATAAACATGGGTCTTGAACCTTTGTAGATAATTAACATGTGGATAAGGCTAATAGATAGTTGCAAGTTATATATAATTCATTTTGTAGATAATTCATACCTTGTACATAATCTGATAACTTATAGATAAATAACAGCTTATAGATAATAGTTTGTAGATAATATGAGGCTTATAAATAATTAGGTATCTATTAAGAGATAAGGTGATTACAATATTTGAATAATAAAGCGTAACAGATAACCTATTGGTCTGAATGACCTGACTGTTAAGGATAGACGTTTGTGCTCCTATAGCATGACTGACATGAAGGATTGACACGTGTATAAAAGATTTCATATAAATAGTCACGTGTATTTTTTATATTATTGGATAGTATAATAATCACAAATCACGACCGTGGTTATTTAATAAGTAAAATTCTAACTTATTATGAATAATTTGGGTGGATATTCGTTAAGTTTAGGATCAAATATAATTTTTTTTTACTAAATAGGAACAAATATCATCCTAATTCAATTATTATACCAAACACAAAATGTCAAAGATACATTTTTAATTATGCATTTTATCGTCTTTAAATCTAAGATATTAATGTATCCGTGTCACGAATTTAATTTTCTAAAAAACTAAGGTCCACACTTTAAAGAAGAAAATATATGGTCATAATTATTGATTAAAAAATTAAAGAGAGATATTTTTAATACTTCACTCACTCACTCACTCTCTTTCTCTCAAACACACACACGTTAACAGATTAACAACTATAACTCCATATTTTCCGTTTGTTTTATCATTATCAATTTAGATGAGTCAAATCTTATAGTATTTTATAGTCACTAGATGAAGGCGTGGAATTTAATAATAATTCATTCACCATTCATCTGGGTTTAACACAATGTACCACTGTTTAAGAAGAGTTAATAAAAGCAGACAAAACAGAATTCAACTTGGCAAAGTAGTTGGATGAAAAGATGAAAGAACGGTTTTTTTTCTTTGCTACCTAATCTCAACATAAGTATGTGTTTTTTTGGTTGCATAAGTAAATGTATATGAAACATAGTCGATTAAAAAATTAAGTTAATATTAAAATTATTCTATTAAGATTTTTTTAATATATAGTACAAAATAAATGTATTCTTTAAACATGCTGAGCATGGGTGTATAAAGTACTTTATTGTAAAAGATAAAACTATATTCAAAGATATATATATTTCGAAAAGGATTAATGTCTTGCAGCAAATAAAATATAACCCTGATGCATAAAAATAGTTTTCACCAAAGATTGTATTCATGCTAAAATTACTCATTTCTTGCTGTCATGCCCATTCATCTCTCACCACTCACCACTCACCACTCCCCACTCCCCAACAAGCATCGTGGATGAAGCTTAGAAGGGGCCCCCTCGTATCCCAAAGAAATAAGCAAGCCCCATTCTCATCCAATGGAATAGTTCTTCCCACCATTCACTATAAATAAACACCATCTACATTCAACCAAAAGAATAATAAAATAAAAAAATTAAACGAAACAATTACGTCATTAGGAGTAGGCAAAAGTTGGTAGGATAATAAAGAATAAACAAATCAATAGGGAGGGAAGTGAGAGGGAGTGCCCTACACCATAAGCTGCAGGAAATAGGGACCCACCTCCAAAGGTCCCCCATCCAGAAGCCAGTAGAGAAGAGGTAGTAGTAACTTAAATAAATAAAAATATGAAAAAACAAGTAGGGACCAATTGAGAAAATGGGTGTTGATCAATACCCAATTTGCCACTAGAGGGTCCCAATAGGGGTGAGGGGGGTGGGGAGTGTGATAATGGTGGGTCCCACTTAGGGGCCACCACTATTTTTTCTCCCATTGTGGTCCACTTTCAAAGTGAGTTAGGGGGGCAGAGGCACCCAAGTCCCAACCAAACCAGCACAGCAAGGCAATGGCCCTATATTTTTGGGGTGGTGGGGCCCGCGTGGGGGGATGGAGCAAAAGGAACCGTTGGATTTACGGATGGTGGGTCCCACTGGGGCAGTGTACGGAGGGCATGCGCAGCCAGAGCCATAGAGAGAGGAGTCAGACTGATTTTGGAAGATAAAGTGGGCCTGTGTGTGTGAGGGGGCAGGGGGGGTGGCCCATGGGCCATGGTTAGCATCTCAGCGTGCGCACCGGTGCTTGTTGGCGCCACCACCACACACTTGTGAGGGCCCCAAGCACCCTTCTCTTCAACCCTGCCTGGCCCCCAAAAGGTGCATGGCCAAATATGGACCCACCTATCACTTTCTACATCATGGATACGTGTACAGTGAGACAAACTATGAGTAAAAAATTTAGTTGCATAATTTCTATGAAGTTTAATAAGCATGTATCATATAGGATGTACCAATTGATACATAATTGTTTTAATTTACCTTATAATTTTAAGTTTAAATCTTGATACACAGTTACATTATATTTAGAGGAAAAGATTTGTTTTCTAGTTATTTTATTCAACTTAAACATGAAAAATATGCAATTATGCATTTTTATTTAGGTAGAAATTATAATTTTTTTTTAGAGATAATTATGTTTGAACTAGATAAAATTATTATGATCGAAAAAATTCTTCTTTTAAAAATTTAATATTATTACATATTCAAAATTCAATTCAAAATTATTATTCCTTTAAAAAAAATTAAATTATTATTAAATTGAAGCGATTTCAACCTCGCATTTATTGATTTAGTGAGGATACATTTCGTTTGAAGAAAAATAAATAAGCATATATTGTTAGTGTAATATAAAAAATTAATTTTCAATAATCAATCAAAAATAATTTTTATATGACTTTTAAATAATTATTTTAAAAATTAATAAATTTAACATGTATATAAGTTGGTGATTAAATAATAACGTAAAAAAAATTGTACACTACCCATCCATGCACATATTATTTATTGATTTATATATATTTTTTGTTTTTATATTTCTTAACTAAGTGATGGATCGATGGGAGTTTTGTACCATGTTACATTATTTTATTTTTGGTATTGGATTGAATTAGGATGCTACTCTATAGCAGACTGTGACTTGTTTTAGGCTTCTTAATTGCCAGCTACTGTATGACATATTAGCTATGATAATGAGAGGTGAACACTATATCTATATCCCTCCTTTCAGTTTTGGGAATTCTGCTTTTACTTGTTTGCTACAAAATATACTTTTGTTTTGTGTTCATTAAAATAGTGTTTGATCTATGCTGCTGGTTTTTATTATTGGATTATTTATAAATTACTATAAGTTTGTAGAGTTTTGCTTAATAAAATAGTTGGTAGAGTTTAAAGTGGATAACAGTTTCCTCCTCTAAATTAGTAATACTACTACTAACTATATTACTAATTATAATAATAATTCTGTCTTTAATCTAGCCTTCTACCTAAAGAAGATAAAAAGAAGCAGATGGTTAACCTTGGTTTCCTGTATGAATATTTATATATTTTCAAGAATACTGAAAATTATTTTGTCAAATGATAACACTAGAAAGTCGCCTAAGAATATTGGATTTTGAAGAGAAAAAAGAAGAAAAAATTACTTGTGAGGTTGGATTTTCCTAAAAATGAATCAAGAGGTAGAATTTATTTGTCTGGCTTTTCATCATCATGACGTGCCATGCGTTTTGATTCTTAAAGCATCTTTAGTGGTAGATCTTGAATTAGGATCTTATATTACTTTTTGGTGGACTTCACAATGTTACATAGAATTGAAGATTTCTCAATATCTATTCCATTGTCTGGCTTTTCATCATAATGACGTGCCATGTGTTTTGATTCTTAAAACATCTTTAGTGGCAGATTCTAAATTGGAATCTTAGACCACTTTTTGGTGGACTCCATAATGTCATATAGAATTGAAAATTTCTCAAGATCTCTTCCATTTTTTTCTTTAGTGGTAGATCTCATTTTGATATCTTAGATAAATTTTAATGGATCTCACATGGACTCCACACCACTTTTTTTTCCATTTTTTTTCCTCCTCCTCAACGTTTACTTTTCTTTTTTTCTCTCCTCCCTCTCTCTTCTCTTCACTTCACTTCTTCAGCTTCCAAAACCATCTTTTCTTCTCCTCTCTCTCCTTTATTCACGCCACATTTTCTTCTTGTTATTCTTTCTTCTCCACTGTGGCTCCACCTTCCCTTCCCCCTTCACCATGGCCAACCCCTTCCTCGTCGTCGTGGTTCCACCTTCCCTTCCCCCTCCATCACGGCCAACCCCTTCCCTTCACGCGTGCGACCCCCCACCTCCCATTTCCTCCACCTTTCCTTTCTTCCTTCGTCGCAACCCTCCACCTTCCCATCCTCCTTCACCGCGACCAACCCCTTCCCCTTACCTACGCGCGTGCAATCCTTACCTCCCTTTCCTTCATGTATGCGACCCCTTTCCCCCTTGTATGTTTTTTCCCACGATTTTTTTTCCATTGGGTTGTTTTTTTTTCTTCATTTTTGTTTGTTGTGTTCATACTTCATTTCAATGGATCCGTTGCCTCCCACCCTTTATTGTTACTGCTGTTGATAAATATTTTGTTCTTTTTTTTAAAAAAAATATGTGCAAATTTTAAGAATTATTGTAAAAAAATTGGATCTCCAACATAAAGTTCTCGATGAATACTTTATTGTTGGATATGGGGAATGTTAGATCTTTAGTTTAAGATTTATCTCTAAGATCCAACATTAAATATGCTTTTAATGAGTGAGTAGTCCTTATCACTTTTATTCATCTTAACTATCACTAAATACTATCAAATTTATGATTTTGTTTTCCAAATATGAGTAGCATTATTCTCGCCGGAATTAATACTTGGGTTTGGAGTGAGATATATATTCACTTCAAGTATGGAATTCTCTAATTAACAAGGTTTCTTCTTTTACTATTTAAACTTGTTTAATTTAAATAGCTAATGCTTTAGTTTTCTTTAAATCATACGTAGGTAGGGATGAAAATGGGTCAGGCTGTATAGAGTCTTTGATCTGACCTGATCTGAGTTATTTATTATAAAAATCAGATTAAAACTTTTTAAAAAGCCTGTCAAATCCTAACCTGACCTGACCTATTTCCACCCCTATACTTACGCCATGCGCATAACATCTTGTCTTCAACTTTTTACATTAACTATGAAAGCAATCATTTTATTTACAATTCAACTTATATATACGTGTGAGTAATTTTTAATATTTACCATCTTTGCATTGCTATCATTTCTTGTAATAACTAAGAGGAAGTAAAACCTTTTTCTTATTGCAAGATGAGAAGAATACCTGCATACATGCAAAATATTCAAAGGTTATATATATATATATATATATATATATATATATATATATATATATATATATATAGTTAATGCGTGTAAATCAGTTAAAAATGCTGAATTTGTGAAAGATGTTTTGTGTTTGATTCTCATATATAATATAATTTTTAGTGAGGGATGGAGAATTTTATATGTGATTAAGTCTTAAACTAAATGTTAGTCATATAATTGATCTAAAATATTAAACCTTATAGAAATATTTTGGAGAAGATCAATGAAGGACTTTAAAATGTTATCTTATATATATTTATAGTAATTTTTCATTTTGATCTTTAAATTTAAAATATATTATTAATTAAAATATAAAAATGAAACGATAATTATTTAAAAGATTTAAATATATTTGAACACTAATAATAATTTTAAAATCTTATATATTTTTATTATTTTTAAGAAAAGTAGATATATAATATGAAGAATTATGTACAATTTAGGTAAAAATATAATTTTTGTAATTTGAAAAATTTTTAAAATTAAATTGACAGTCAAATTTTAGAAAATATTTATGTTTTTAACAAAAAAAAAATTATCATTTGGACATAATTTATATGCGGTAAGTTATCAAATATAAGAAAAGATAACTTATATTCTATTTCAGTTTTTATTATAATTTTAACTGATTTGTTATCGTGTGTACATCAAATATTAAATAGGATTATAACTTTCATTACTTCTATTCTATATTACTTTCGTATCTTATTACATTCTATCCTATTCTCGCCACAGAACTAACCCTAAAATGTTAACATGACTAACAGAAGCAAATAGGGACAAAAACTAAAATGAAGAAATAAGAACATTTTATAAGAAAGAATAAAAGCCTAAACGAAAACAATTCTATATTATAACTAAGACCTACAAGATTATCTAAACGAAAAGAGAAAGTATAAAAAAAGTTAAACCCCACAAATACGCTCAACTTGAATAGTTGAATTTCTAAAAAGTATATTGAGTTGAGTTTTGTAGAAAAAAAAACAAAAAATATCTAAAAGTACCTTGAAACATTCCATGAAACACCCACCCTCCCTCCTGAACCATTCACTATTTCACACGTCCTAAGATACAAAACACACATGCACGCAGCACACGCTCATGCTATTGATTTTAGATTTTAAGTCTTCGTCATTGCACTGTTTCATCATGAATATATATAATTTTTTTGACAAAAACTTTTCTAAGTCCAAAAGTGGAACAATATAAGCTCCTCATTGTTACATGATATATGTCATCTCTCCTTTCTTCCTCATCTTAATCCTCTCTGCGCAAAAGGGAATTCCCTTCATTCGAAGCATCGTTGTTTTTGCCCACTTTTCATTTATTATTTTTTCTTCTTTCACCAATATCATTTTCAAGTTTCATTCATATAATCATATTTGGGAAAGTTATAAGATTAGTTTATGATTGTAGAGAGAAGAAAAGAATAAGAGATCGTAGGTATGTTTGAATTTCTTCCGATAACATAATATATTTTATGTATTTAATTATAAGATTTAAAAAAAATGTATTTTTTTTTATAATTTTTAGATGCATTAATTTTTTTCTTACATATTCTTTTTTAATTATTTTTCTTCAAACATTAATGAAAAATCATTAAATGGATAGAGAGATAAAAGAAAAAGATAATTATGAAACGATAGTATAAATAATTGACATATTTAATATAATTAATTAAATTAAATATTTTCTTTAAAAAACAGAAATTAATTGAAATAATATTATAATTAAAAATAAAAGAAATACTAACAAATTAACTATCAATATTTTTTATAAAAAATATAATCATGTTTTGACTAATAAGTATGTGTGATACATATTTAGTGTTTTAAACATAAATCTCTCCTCCTGTAAAAAAAAAAACAGAGACATAAATCTCTCCTCTTGTTGGCCATTAGACGAATGATTAATTAAATGCTTTCATGCCTTTAAACTAGTGGGTACGGGCAATATACATTCTTTTAAGATGTTGGGTACTTGTAACGTGCTTACTCCAATGAAATTTTAAATTGGTCTTGCTAGCTCGTACAAACAAAACTATCGTTTGCATGCAAATATTGTTTATTCAAAACAATTCCAACTTGCCCGGGATCAATTATCTCTTAAGTAGCGTTACGATTTTAACTCCCGTCTTCGTAATATAAAAACTATATGTACCGTTTTCAACTTTTACTCACAAGATCATTCATTATGTATGAGGTCTCATAAAAATTATTGAGTGATTATTCATATACAGTAACTTTATCTTATATTCCACCAATTTATTTGTTCTCTATTTATTTTTTCTGTCTTTCGTTTCTCCAACCTAAAGTGGGGTGGACATTTACAATTTTCCAAAATTATTCATCCAAATATAAAAATTTATAAAAAGGGCTAAAATACCTTTTTACCTCTTACTTTTTTATTCTTTTATTTATTTTTTTAGTTTGACCTCCTAAATTTAATTTTTTTCCTTTATCACAAATAAAAAGTTTCATCTTTGATATTTAAAGTATTTTTGGTAGATCAAGATGTTTCTTTCATAAATTTGCCGCATTAGCTTAGTGGATGTTTAAAATAAAGTTATGTTAGCGACAATATGTAACTTTTGCAAAGTTTCTTTATTTTGAAGTAGTTTTGTTGCCACAATATGTTTATTAATATATAGTGTGCTTGAAGTTTATCACAATGTTTATTTATATGAAAGATGTAACATTAAATATGCATTAAATACATTAATCAAAATTAATATTATTAATTGATTATCAAACATAAATTATTATCACTTAAATTAATATTATTAATTGATTATCAAACATAGATTATTATCACATTAATTATTATCACTTGTATTAAGAATTTTGTTGGAATCTAACAATGACATTTTAAACAACACAGTAAAATCTTTTTAAATTTACAACACCAAATCAAAACACAAAATAAGGTAAATGACTAAAATACATTTTACCCTAAAAAAAATCATTTTCCATATCCCCAAATAGTTCACGCCATCATCGATTCATCATGCAAGAATCTTATCAAGTTCACTTCCATTCTTCCATACCATTTTTCTTTCTTTTCGCTTTCTCTCTTTTTTCTCTTTTCTATCTTAACGTTTTTTGCAGTTGCCAAATAAGTGACTGAATTGACCAAAACTCCCCCTACCGCAATCGCTCCCCCATGGGCCCCATCACGTGCAATAGTCCTAGTCTCTATGGGTCCATCAACGATCACCGTAGATTTCTTTCCATGTAAAAAATCATGGACGGTAAGGGCCCCCCCACAAAACCACCCCTCTCATTCTCTCTCTATATATAGTTACATAGTTATTATACACTCACGCAAACACAACATCACACTCGCACTCTCATTCTAAGTTTCTAAACCAACTCAAACACCACTTTCCATCTTACACATCCTTAAACACTTGTTCGTTTGTTTTGTTTTGTTTTGTTTTGTTTTTTTTACGTTGTTGTTAAGTTATGGCTGATGAAGCTTCTGGAGATGTTGATCTAAGGTTGGGAGAGCCCAAGGAGCCTAAAGAGGAGCCCGAGACGGAGGAGGGGTCTGCCATACGTGTGATGCCGGTGGCAGTTCACGTGCCGGCGGGGATGTCCATTTCCATGTCCAAGGCTCTGGCCCAGGCCCAGGCCCAGGCCCAACCACAAAAACGGGCCTCCACCAAAGACCGTCATACCAAAGTAGAGGGCCGAGGTAGGAGGATCCGAATGCCCGCCACGTGTGCGGCGCGGATCTTCCAGCTGACCCGAGAACTTGGTCATAAATCCGACGGCGAAACCATCCGGTGGCTTCTCGAACACGCCGAACCAGCCATCATCGCCGCCACCGGCACCGGTACCGTCCCCGCCATCGCGATGTCCGTCAACGGAACCCTAAAGATTCCGACCACTTCACCTTCCGACCAAGAGCCCGGAGACCCGCCGGAGAGGAAGAAGCGCAAACGACCCGTGAATAGCGCCTACGTTGACATAAACGACGCCGCCGTTTCGGTCTCCACCGGGCTCGCAAGCTCTAATAATAATAACCAAAACGCAGCAACGACGACGACGATGATGACAATTCCGCAACATACAGCAATTCCGTTGCCGCAAGGAATGGTTCCCGTGTGGGCCATACCTTCAAACGCCGTCGTTCCGGCAGCAGGCGCGTTTTTTGTGGTTCCTCAAACGGCGTCGTTTCAGCATCAGCCTCAGTTTTTCACCATAGCGAGACCTATATCCGCGTTTGTCTCTTCCATGGTCACACCCGTTCAGCCTCAACCAACCTCGATAACGTCTTCAAGCAACGCTAACGCTTCCTCCACCTCGCCGTCGTCGAAGTCGCCGGCGAGAGCCACCGTCATGGCTCCAACCACTACCACCACCACTACCACGCAGATGCTGAGAGATTTCTCGTTGGAGATTTACGACAAGCAGGAGTTGCAGTTCATGTCGCGCGCGTCTTCCAAGCATTGAGTGAGGAACGAGAAGAAGAACTTGAATCTGGTTTCTTTGTTTTCGCCATGAACGACGACGTCGTTGCTGCGGGAAAGAGGAAGAGCACGTGCGCACGTGAGGCGGGATTAAAAGTGGTGGGGACCACGTGCGTGTGGGTGTGCGTCAACACGAAAAGTGGAAGGCGTGGTGGGGACCCAGTGCGGGGTACTACACAACCGGTACCAGAAGATCAGAACTACTAGTACTCTAAGGAGAGAATTTTTCATAACAATTAATTAGAATAAATTATTAAGATTTTAATTTTTATGTATTATTGTTCTAAAATATTTTATAGTATCGACCAAACCAAAACTAAGGTAGTATGACTTTTAAGATGGTGATCATCAAAATCAACGTGTTTATTATATATAATTTTTTTTGATAGAACGATAATATAAAATTATTGTATATTATTTTTATTAGAATAAAACTTTTTTACTATTTTAAATTGAAATTATAATGTTATCCAGTTATCTATGTTATGTATTTTTTTTGTAGTGATAAATTTAGAGAAAGAAAATGGTGTCCCAGTTTAGATAGAGTAAACATATGGATTCAAAGAATATTCGTAGATATATTTACATTTACTTCACCTCACGAGTAAAATCTCGAAAATATAATCTGTCATGTGATATTTTATTTTACTTCACTCAATTAATACCTTTTCCAACAATTCATGTTATTGTTATCCTTTAATATAAACTTTTTAGTCACATTCTTTAATACATTGTTTTTCTAACACTTTCTATCATAATTAATTTTTTAAAAAAATTATTAAATCAAGAAAAATTCCTTTAATATGACGTTAAACACACAAAAATTTACAATTGTAATAAATTTTAATGAATAAAAAATATATTATATTTAGAAAACTGTGTTAAAATGTTTTTAACCTCTCTCAACCTTTTTTATGCGTAAAACTTTAATTCTAAATATACAAGAGTTTTTTTTTAAAAAAAAAAAATTGAGCTAGGGAGGGTGAAATTTATGCAAGTGTGACCTTAAAATCAGTGATAAGAAATTTTTTGTTGTTGTTTTAAAATACAGAGGTGTGATGTGTGTTTCTTTTTTCTTTTTGTTGGTGAGGGTGGGTGGGTCCACCTGATGGGTCATGTGAGGGTGGGTGCGGGACCCAAAGGGTAGGAGTGTGAGGGCAATGGGTGGACCCTACGGAACCGTTTATGCACCGTTCTTGAGCCGGCCTTTCCAAAGTGGTCCCTTCTGGGCGCGAGAGAGTCCATAAGGATACGTTTCACTCTCTGGCTCGTCGACAGGTGGGGCACCACTTTTACCCTTCGACACGTGGGGGTTTCGCAGGGGTCCCACGTTGTTGGACACGAACCACTTTATTGGTTTTGGTTTGCTTGGCCCGAAGAAAACGTGAAGCAAGATTAACATAGAGAGAGTGAGATAGAGAGAGAGAATAAATGGTATCGGATGCATGAAATCTTTTTAACTTTCTTGGTTAACTTTATAGAGCTATTGGGTCATGATAAATTGTTAAGTTGTGTGTATAGATTTGTTGTGAATCGTGTTGTTATAATGTTATGTTATGTATGTGTGTTTGTATTTTGACCCTTGGAGGGTTACTTTGGGTGCTCTTTTTGTTGCACCGTTCGCAATAAATGAACACGTTTTGTAACGTCCTTTCCTTCATTTATTTTTCAGATATTTTTTTTTACGTTTGACAATGATATGTATAATGAGGGGAATTGAATTGAAGCTCATGATCTGACAATGTTTATTTAAAATGAGAATAAATTTTCTTTAAAAGAGCTTTTTCGTATTGAACTTGAGGTGTGAGATGGGATGTGATGTGTTTCTAGTTATGGTTTTCCCAGATGTTACTACTTGTTGTATATTTGTACTTAGAATCTTTACGTTCAAATGTCCACGTGTTTGTGCTCATGTTTCAACCGTTGACATATATGTAACATATTCTCTCTAAGTACATTCTTCTCTTATAAAATTGAAACTTGTGTGGTATCGGCTGAAAAATCATGTTAATTTGGGATTAGGATTTAATTAGGATCCTTTGCTCATTAGAGAAAACAAACAGAGATGTTTTCTTTGTCTCTCTAGTGGGGAGATAAGTCTAACTTCAAATATTACTTCTAGGCAGAGACAGAGAAACAGAGAGAATTTTATCCCAATTGTTTTCTGAATTTGAGGTATTTAATTACCGACAAATACAAAGATATGAATAATATTGCATTAGTAGATTTTAAATTGGGATCTTAAATTATTTTTTAATAAATTTTATATTATTATATAAGATTGAAAATCTTTTAAGATATGTGATATTTTTTTCTTTAGTGCTAAATTTCAATTTGAGATCTTAGATAATTTTAATGGGTCCCACATGAATTTCACTTTTAAGTATTTAAAATTTAATTTAATTAATTAAATAATTAATTTTAATTAATAAAGTATAGAAAAAAATATATGAATATTAATAAAACATGTAATTAATTTTAATTTTTTGTCCTATCACATAAAAAATCATTTTTTTAACTTTATGTAAATCTTTAGAGTTCTTATAAAAGAACCTGATCTCCACATGAAAATCTTCATTCACTCTTTAATGATAGATATGGATAAAAAAAAATCTTCAATTAAAGTTCACTCCTCATAATCTAACACTAAAGTTGTTGTCAACATATTTATTAAATTGATTTTTTGCAGCTGAGAGAAGAACCAAGAATATTCTTGGTTTCCCTAAAGAGCCTTAGTTTTGAAATTATCTTTGCCGGTTTGTTTATGATACTCACGATGACATTTATATAAATCTGTGTAAATTAGCTTAAATTAATTATATAAAAAACACCTTTATTACCAGTTTTACCATTTTGAAAAAATAATTAATAATGAAATGTGCCACTTCTCACTTGCCTTATATGTGATTGAAACCGCGCGACAAACTAGTTATATTTCTATACTATTAATAAAAGAATAGGATATTTTGGTGTCCTCATTTTCTCTCTCATTTTATTCCTAAAATAACCTTTTCAATTTTTTTTTATTTCTATATATAATTACTCTTTTTAACCAACATATACCCCCACTCATATCCTAAAAACTTCCTAATATTATTTTTATTTTTTTTATTTTTAAAAAATTAAAAAGACACGAACTGCCTCGTTATAAGAAAAAGAATTATATTATTTATTTTATAATATTATTTTTTTACACTTCTTTCCGTCACATGACTTGTTTTTATTTTATACTTCTTTATTTCTCTTTTTATTTTTTATAAAAAATATCCAAATTCATTATAAAAATATAATGCCTAAAGAAAGATAATAACAAATTCTTCAAGAATTTGAATAAAATAAATTGATAATATATAAAATTTTATATAATTATCCGATCACATATGACTATCTATTATATATTTTTTAATTTTTATAATAATTACTTTAAAATTTATAAAAAAAAGTATTTAGATTAGCAGAATATCGACATTCAACAATTTCTTTTAAAAAATTAACATTTTGATATGTTGAGCGTTTATTTGGAATAGTTGTAAATTTTAAGAAATATTCGTATGTTTTTAAACTTCTTAATAAGTTGGTGAAAATCTTTGATTTTTTTAATAAATAAATTAAACTAAACACATTTAATTTCAGATGAGCAAGCTTTAAGATATACACATTTAATTTCAGATGAGCAAGCTTTAAGATATACACATTTTATTGCCTTAAATTCCTATGAGTATTACAAATTTAAAATTGTTTTTCACAAATAAATCATACATAATTTCATTTTTTTAATACTAGGACACACAAATATTATCTACAGAAGACACTAATATTGCGTGTGTAAAGTAAAATCACTGTGAACAACATTTTTTTTTTCTTTTCTAAATATTTAACGCAGATATATCATAATATAAGCTTTGGTGTCATTTGTTTATTTAATCAAATTGAGTGGGAAAGACGGCTTGTACACTAAGCAACAGGTATAAAAATAACAACAGGAATAAGGTGAAGAAGCTGCGAATTGCGCCCCATGATTCTCCCATTATAACATTTTCATTCTTCTACACATATCTTAACATTCTAACTATGATATTCTATCTCTTGTCCATTTTACCCTAAAAAAAAATAATTTCTATATAAGGATTAACTATGCATCAAACACTAATTGACACTTTTTCATAGCCCCACAGAAAGGGATGGTTTTTCACAGTGCATGAAAAAAAGTTCAAAAGTAGATTTCTTTTATACACAAATATTTCTTTTAGAAAGAAAATCATCCATAGTGATAAGCATGAATAAGTACCACTCATCATTATGGATTTTGGTGCAGTAAATACAATGTTGATTATAGTGTACTAGCTAAATAATTTAATTTTACGTCACGTTCATTTTCTTATTATATATAAATTTAATTTTTCGTTCTCAAATAAAAATATTCTTAAGATCAATTTGCTTCTTTTAGTAAATTATTACATATTTTATATATCAAATATTATAATTTTTTATTTCTTTTAAATACTATAATCAATCTAAATTCAATCACTTTGAATTTGAATATAAATTTTGAAATTTGATATACTATATCAAATCAATCAATAAACATATATAATATTTCCATCCTAGAGAAATAAGTTTTCCCCTTCTCTACTTATAGGAGAATCATTGTGTGGTCTTAGATTCCTAACCTTACTTTCCCTTACCACGCACGGTTTCTCATGAAAAGCTCCAAACTTTGTTCGTTAGTTTCTTCCTTAGTTAGCGTAACCCTAGTCTTCTTTCTCGTGGAGGTGAAGCCATGGAAATCATCTACGCCCCCACGAAATGCATTGACTAATTCTGCCACCATTAGCAACCCAATCCTAGTTTCCGGACAATAACCCAATATGAACAACAACATTAATTTTTTTTTTTTTTGAGTGTAATTTCACGTATAGTCAGTATAAAGATTTTATACCGTCATCCGTAAAAAATTAAATATAATTTTAAAATATTTATTATAAAAGTAAACAAGATTAGACAATCTTTAATTTAATAAAAGTGTAAGAATCTTTACATTACTGATACATTCTTTTTTATAATGAAAAAATATATATTAAGTAAATAAGTTAAGTTGAAATATTTTATTACCACGAACAAATTTTAGAAACTAGAAACAAATTTTATCACGTTTTGACTTTTTGAAAATACAATATCAAAAGGTAAGGTGATACACTGACATACTCAAATAATATATATATATTTTACTTTAAACAGCAACACCTGCCAACATGATGAGCTTCACGCTCTCATTAGTCATTTTGCAGCATTCACTTTTTACTTACAAAACAAAACTGAATATTTTAAGAAAGATTTTTTTTATTCATAAAATTTGAAGAGATATTAGTAAAATTTACACTTGAGCTAGATTTTCTTGATATAAAATAGATATGATACATATATTTCATACAATAGTTTATTTAATAACTTAATATTATATCTTTTTATCATTTATTCATTATAATATATAATTAATGATGTGCAAGAAAAATAAGCACAAAGAAAATATTAATGTACAAACATTTATATAAATTGTTACATAAATAACATATGTCTGAAATTGAAAAGTTGAAAATAAAATTAGTGCATGTTTATTTTATACTTGAAAATATTGCTGTACACATTTTAATATAAATCTAACAAACAAAAATAAAACAAATGTAAAAGCAAGAATCTTGATTTGTTGATAAAATAATTTGTGTCAAACATAATTTTGTAACAGAAAATCAAACATACACTAAGGATGAGTTTACTTAAAACAATATAGAAAATAATTAAAAAAATATTTGAATTAAAATAAAAAAATACATAACAATATTATTTTTTGAAAATTTATTCATGAACAAGAGATAAAAGTAAAAAATAATAATATAAAATAAAAAATATAAATATAAATGCCACAAGATTTTATTAATCATTTTACTCATTTTTCCAACTTCTTCGCTTCTTCCAAAGGATTCTTCCATCCTACAAGGAAAGGAAATTAACAAGTGATGGGGGGTGGGGGTCCCAAATCGGAAAGACTATCCACTGGTGGGGCCCAGTAGGCTAACACGAAATGGTACGTTATGTGGTCCACATACGGACTTGATCATCTCCAACTCTTTAGTTTCGACAGAAATGAAATGATTGACATTTCATTGAGGACAGGCCACCTTCTGAGTATGTTATGTGTTACGAATCTATTCTTGCAGAAAGCTCGAAGAGATCGAACAACCTCACATTCAAAACAGAATTCTAAAGAAAAGAAAAAAAAATTAATTAAATTGCTCATTTGGGACGTCATGTATCTTTACTCAACATGTAATTTAGCCATTGAATAAGAATCAAATTGCACTATTACACATTTCATCAACTATTATTTTATTTAATATTTTTTTATTAAATAATTCTATTTCAAAATCTACTGTTAAATTAAACGTTCTTATCAAATAAGTTATATTTTGCAAAATTTTATATTAGCATAAAATTATTTTGTACTCTAGCTATTTGTATGTTTTAAAATATATAAAATATATATATATATATATATATATATATATATATATGAGTGAGATATTTCAAATAAAAATAAAAAGAATTAATTTTAACTTGTTAAATTATAATTAAAAAATTTGACGGTTGACATTAAAATTCTAATTTTTAATATATCACGTGTCTTTTCTTACGGCCACGAAGAAAAATTGAAATTCATCTACGAACAAAACATTGTGATGCATCATCAAGACGGCCAGGGTGGGGAAGCTGACAGATCTGGAGGCAGGAACTCTGTGGAGGTGGGAATGGCTACAAGGGTAGATTGACTCAGTCCTTTTAACTAAAATTTTGGATTTAAGTCTTTTAAATGGACAAAATATGATTGGGAAAAAAAATTCATAAAAAATGATAAGTTAGATTTCATGACAAACATTAGTTATCAAAAAATTCAATGAACACTTTTGACCATTATCATGATAATAAAACATTAACAAATATTATATTTAACGACCTAGTATTGGATTTAACTAATAATTACGTAATTTAATTCAATTTCTCTCTCTGTATATAGTTTAGAACCACACATATCAGGCTGTTATACTGAATATTCGATTAATCTGAGTTGAATTAGATTATACAATTGCGAGTGAGAAAATTCCCTCTGATTGTCATGATGTTATGATTGTTATCCTTTGCAAAAAAGAATTAAAGTGGGCAGTTAGTTAAAACTTTAAAATCCTAGCTAGCTAGTTGACCATTTTGCCACCAAAGAGTTAGGAATAATAGAACGCACTCTTAAATGTCGATAGACCGAACCATTTTAGTACGGCTCGGTCTGATCTGCAATTGCTACCAAAGGGCCAGAACACAAATGAATTTGGCGCCTAACTGTTTGATTGCCTAGAATAGCTTAAGACAAAGTTGGGTCAATAACAATTTTTTTGAAAACTACAGTATTTTTTTTTGGAAGGCCATGAAAACTACAGTATGCATATGACATGGCAAAATATAAATATTATTAACATTTTAACTTCAGTAAGCAAAAGTATTTTTTTATTTAAAAAAACACCTAAGATGGAAAAAAGTGAAATAGCATTTTGTTTCACTTAGTAGCAAAGTAAATAATCCCTCAACAAATTTATGTTTTGCATGAAGTGATTTATTAAGTACAGTTAAGGTAATCATTTGTATTTTGAGATATTGATATCTATTTAAGAAATTAACTTTTCTTGATAGATATTATTCCATACATACATACTTGAGGATTGAACCTTTAATCACATACTTAGGACATAGTTATCTGTCAACCATACTATACAATGTTGGTGGGTATTCAAACATTACAATCTACCAACCATTTTCAGAATACCATGTAAGGCTAGTGGCTAACATATCACATGCAGACACACCATATTATCCTTTCACTCATAACTATAGTATCACCAGAAAGTTGATCTCCACTTTGGCACTGAGCATATAAGCTCAACTGTGATGTCTTTCTATAGCAAACATTGTCAGGGTGCAATAACGGTGGTGATAAGAGACCACATGAATGATCCTTTTATTAGTGGAAACACAGGAAAATATTAGCTAACTCAATTTTTGTGGCATGAGATGCTCACCCTTCTGACACAGACAGTCCTTGCAATTTTAGGAAGGTATTTTTCAAAATATAAGATAATGCAAACCCTCTGCCACACGCTAAAGGGGTCGCAAATCCTTCAGGAATATAGAGGTCATTATTCAATATCTGCAAATGAGAACTCTTGCCTTTGAAGATTGGTCTTGCAATTGGTATGTTTCTCAAAAAATTAAACAGAATTGCCCATGTGGTAGCAGAGAATATGCTAGAAAATTTGCTACCACTAGATCGGTCTAGTTATCTTCCTCATAAAGTTGCATTAGTTTTGAGTTGGAGCTTGGTTTGTTGTGTCTTTCTGTTGGTCACTTTTGATTTTGGTTTTCTGGCCTTTGTGGCAGTCTTTCTACTGACCGTAAATCTAAAGACGGTAGAGTGGCCCAACTTGGAGGATGAACTTTGGGTCCAGCCAGACGCTAATGGTACTAATTTCTGTAACCTATAGTCAAATACTTTAAACTCTACAACATGAAGGAAGAATTGTGAAGTGAAAAATAGGTGACAAAACATGGCAAAAAAATAAAAATAATACTTTTTAATAAATAATTTGAAATTTGAGATTGTTTTGAAAATAATTTGAATTTTGGGGCAGTCAAACATGTGTTTGCCCCCCCAAATTCTATTTAAACCGTCTCTCCTGAGTCATTTCTTCACATGTTATATTCTAAATCTCCTACTATTGTATTGTTTCTTGATATTTAAAGTTTTTGTTTTTGTTGACGGCAAGAAATGAGTTCAAGTAGTGAGAGTGCTCGTGTTGTGCTATTTTTTAATGGAAGGAAAGTTAAAGGGCGACAGGGTGTTATTTTTGAAGGGGATAATAGGCCGACACGTATCAATCGAAACTCAACACTGAATGAATTGCATGAGAAGATATGCCAAAAATTAGGTCTAAAAGACAACCAACGTATCACTTTGCTGACGGCAAGATTATGGCAACACGAACAATATATGGGATTTCAAGTACTGGATGATGAAGACATATAAATGGTAATGGAAGAATTTTTCAACCAGTTAAGGAATGATTTTTTAGATTTGTACGTGGATTTTACGGCAACAAAGGATGTTGTTTTACCCATGAGGTCAGTCGCTTTTAATTTTGCACATAATGCATCATCATATGCTGCTCCAGGTGTAAACGTGTTATAGGAAGATGAACATGACCCAACTTAGGTTATGGATGACGATGAAGAGGATGACGATGATGAAAATATCGCAATGGAAGATCGTCTTCTTGAGGAGGATGCTAGTGCGTCGGATAATGATGAGGATGTTGGTGTGCATGTGACCGAATTCCAAGAAGATACTGATGTGGGGTCGTCTCAAATCCGTCATCATGCGGACGTTGGATCTACTTAAGCAAAACAACCTGTTGAAGGTATCCTAGATGATTGAAATCAATGAGAATGTAGTCATATATGTATATATTTATGTTATAGTATTTTATTTGCTTGATATGTTTATTAAACTGATTTTGTATGTGCAGGTGCTGAGGTCATTCCTTTTTGGGATGAAATTCCACATTACACATATATTGATTGGAATCATCCAAGCGAAGAAAAATCTTTTACCGGTTCTGCTTCGGGTTCGGGTTCAGTGCAAGGTCTATGACAATTAGGGGACAATTTGTTTGTTAAACAGGAATTTGCATAAAAAAGAACGCACAAATTGCAATTAAGTGGAATCTCATGAAGGAGCATCAAGAAGCAATTGTGGTTGAGAGCAAGCCTAACAAGTTTAGCATGAAGTGTGTTGCTCACAACGATGATTGCCCTTGGAGGGTTAGGGTAATTAAACCAACGTTCGGTGAGAAGTGGCTTGTTTCAAGATGGGGTGGAAAACACAATTGCCTGAATGACCATATTACACAGGGTCACAGACAGCTTGATGCTGGTGTTATTGCTTCACTTGTAGTAGGTATGTTTTTATTAAATTTGCTCTATATGAAAAATATTGTTTTTTTAAGGTATGTTGTTAATGTCAATGTTACAATTTCATTGTTAGGAATGATTAAGGAGGAACCGTCTGTGTCAATTGCATTGGTTCAGGAGAGGATCACCAATACGTATGAATTTAAAATTTCATATGGAAAGGCCTGGTATGCGAAGCAGAAAGCAATGACATTGATTTATGGGGATTGGGAAGAATCTAATGCATTTTTGCCCAGGTGGTGCAACTACATGCTTTGTTTTTCACCAGGTTCTTTTTTGGAGAGACAAATGCTTATTTTGTGGCACATCGACTAGTACGGGAAAAACGTGTGTTTCATCGCATTTTTTGGACTTTTAGATAGTGTTGTGAGACTTTTAAATTTTGCAAACCATCATTCAAATTGATGAGACTCATTTATATGGCAAGTATAAAGGAAAATTGTTGATTTTCACGAGTCAGGATGGAAATAATGAATGCCTGCCACTGACATTTGCCATTGTTGAGGGGGAGACGTTGGAAGCCTGGGAATACTTCCTTGCTAACATTTGCTTCCACGTTACCCAAATGCAAAATATATGTCTCATTTCAGATCGGTACCGGAACATAATATCTGCTGTGGAGAATCATGTCGGTTGGCAATCACCTTTTGTGCATCATGTGTTTTGCCTTCGTCATATTGCAGTAATTTTAATCAAAGGTTCAAGAATGCAAAATTGAAGAAGACCCTCATGACTTTAGGTATGTTAACAACTATTTGTAATATATTAAGCCGAGACAAATCTGTAACCATAATAGTGTTAATGCTATTATTATTCTGCAGGTTATACTCCCTATATGGTTGATTTTGACATAACATTTGAACGATTTCGTGATACCAGTCCTGAGGTTGCAGAATGAATTGACAGCATCTCTAAGGAAAAGTGGACACATGCATATGATGTGGAGGGGAGAAGATACGACCATATGACAACAAACTTGTCTGAATCAGTGAACAGGGTGTTCAAGGGAGCAAGGAATATGCCTATTACTGCTCTTGTAAAGCACACGTACACCCGATTGGTTCATTATTTTGTATGCAGGGGTCAGGCAGCTACTTCACAGCTTGAGCATTCACACCGACATTGCAAAAATGTGGTTGATGCTTTGAGGCATAATCAGTCCCTTGCTACAGGCCATAACGTTGATCAAACATTATTTGAGATGGACGAGGGCTGGGATATGTCATATTCAGTAAACCTGCCAGAGCGTTTTTGTCAGTGTGGCAAGTTTAAGGCCTTCAAATACCCATGTAGTCACACTGCAGCTGCTGCTTTACATGTTCGTCAGAATCCTTTTCAGTATGTGGATGATGTCTTCCTCGTAAGAAACTTGGTTCAGGCTTATTCATTGTCATGACAGCCAATTGGTAATGAACGTGCTATTCCACAGAGTGAAGATCCAGTTATCATACTTGACAGGGAAATGTTGCGTGCAAAGGGTCGTCCAAGGTCCACCAGAATACGTAACGAGATGGACGAAGTCGAAACAACTCAAAGACGCGTCAAATATGGAATTTGCAAGCAAGTTGGACATAATCAGAGAGCTTGTCCTGATCGCCATGCTATTTCATGATTTTGTATTGATGTTTGTTTAATTAATGTTATGTTAATGTATTTCATTTATAAATGTGTTGTCTTACCGCTGTATTTGGTTGAGAGAGGTGATATTCTTCATCATGTTTTGCATGTGATTACACATACGACGATCATGTTTTCAAAATGGAAAACTAAATAACAAATTAGGTGGACGAAAATAGGGCTCTGCCATCGTTGCACCCTGAACACGCCTAAATAGGGCGTGACTGAACACGCCTAACAAATAGGGCGTGATTAAACATACCCAAATAGGGTGTCACTGAACACGCCTAACAAATAGAGCGTGACTGAACACGCCTAAATTTGGGCGTCATTAATCCCTATATAACCAGACACTCCCACACAACATACCTCCGCAATCGAAATTCAATTTGAATACTATGAAATTCTTAGGAGAAATAAGCAGTTAGACCATTGGTAACTCCAAATTAGCATTCATTTTTCCAAATGGATCAATGAAACACAACGAAACTGGTGTTTCTTTTCAATGTCCTACTCCAATACCAGTGTGAGTTCCTAATGAGTGTTCTTTTCAGACACTCAAGAGTAGGATGCTCGACACCCTTCTGCTAACCAATGACCATTTTGTTGATGAAATCTACTACCGACAGTCTTCCCTATATGCAGATCAACAAAATTTTTTTCATTCTCTGCAGCTCACAAATGATGATGATGTTTGCATAATGTTAATGTGCAATGACCAAATGTCAAGTGTTGGCCTTATAGAAATATTATGCACCATCAACAGAACACCTGATGGTATACTTAACCTACTTCGATCCACCATCGTCCATACACATGATGCAATGCTATATTACAATGACAAGTGGAACATAGCACGACAAGGCGATTTTGTGGGTTATTCCTTCAGTAAAATAAATCCAATAAGGTTTGAAATTCCTTCAGGATGCAACATTGAAATACTCAAGGATGTTATCGAGCAATTTGCGCCTGTTGGGGGTTCCCCCTTATGGAATTCACAACTCACAGGTGGTAAGAAAATTGTTTTTTCGACAGCCAGCCCATGCAAAATATTCAGACTACACAATCAAATATCACATAATAGAGTTGATAAGCGATGAAGACGTGTTAAAGATGTTAGCAGAATCCAACTACTGGAAACGTTTTTTGTAAATTGAGATTTTAGTTATTTTTAACAAACCAGTTACCCAAATGGAAGAAGACATGTCCACTGCAGATGTTGGCCATGATGCTGACTAGAATGATTCATTGTATTAAGTAGTGTTTATGAAGTTTGGTTATCTTCAATTGTTATTGTTATTTAAAATGTCTGTTTTGTTATTTTCTTTTATTAAGTACTGTTTATTGTCGTTTGTCTATTTGCCTCTCATATCAATTACTGTTATTCATGGTGTTTGTAATTCTTTTATGTCGACTGATTAAAATAACTGTTACAAAAAATGTTCGAAACAAATGTAAGTTAAGAAATAAAATCTATTACAAACTAAAATAAAAAAACACAAACGGCGCAAAAACTAAGACTCTGGTGGCCATTGATAATGATGCGCTTAACGATCAGGTAGCCTCTGTCTACGCGGTCGCGATCGCTGAGAAGGGTCTGCCTCATAAGGGTCTACATAAGAAGGTGGACATGGAGTGGCCTGCTTTGGAGATGAGGGCTGGGGATGCTCAGCAGCTGGGGTGACATATGGTACATCTGATGGTCAACCCCCACAACCTGCTGTAGAATAATCAAGCTAGGAGAGCATCTCG
>QARZ01040785.1:69170-95605 GCA_013407115.1 Glycine latifolia | reverse complement strand
CCAAATGATCATTTAAACCTTAATAAATAAATAAAAAACCACCTAATTTTAACATTTGTTTATAAATATAAAAGAAACATCACAAATCATTCTCTAAGCAGTTAAAATCCCTACCATTAACCACGATGTGTCAAGTTCGCAGAATCTCATGAACGGGCTATTATTCCCACAAAACTGATGTATAACATTCTTTTATAAATAAAACACATGAAATCTGATACTCAACCAAAAGCTCCAAGTTCCTAGAGAAAATAGGGTACAGGTACTAAAAGAAAGCGAAAAGATCCGGACTACATATATCTCCCATCATAAAATCCCACAGTATCATAATGAAAAACATTTATAATTATAAGAACAAAATGGAAGAGCACAGACAACGCTGGAAGGCTTATAATATCCTTTTTCGCCCAATCTTCAGTTTCTAGAATTTTCAAATTGTGAAAAATCATGTTTCTGCTCATGAATGCCTACCAAGCCAAGGGCAAGTTTTATCATCACCTGTCAGAATGCTTAAAATATATCCACTCCAGTTATGTGTATAACTATGGCTTCTTTCCAGTAGTTTGGTTATAGCATTGAAGTGATGCAAATTGTCCAGTACTTGCAGTAAGTCACACAATATTAACGCACAACGACACAGATGGTTTTGCCAATGAAATGCGTCCTGATCTCATGGATAATAGATTAAAATGTATCTGATACATTTCATCCACTTGGCATAAAATAGCAAGACAGGTGTGCTCATTTATGTCGATAAGATGGTCCTAGTCTGCATCACCAAGCCCATCACTTCCATCACCCCTTTTGGATATGGGAGTAAAACTTGAATTTGGTTTCTTCTTCTGAGAAGCAATTTCAGCATTCTTTCGCAAAACAGCTCCAGGTGATGGATATGGTCGTTGTTGAAAGAGAGGACCCTGAAATTGATTGAGAAATAATTTTTAAATCACGTTTCATTTAGGAGGGTCGGGACTGAAACCAAAACTATAATTAAGGCAGACATATTTTATGGTTTCTGCATAACAGATATTACTGCTACCATGTGGCACTGATACTAGCAACACTAGAGGCTAGGTTGGCATCAAATAGAAGCTCAATATCAACCAATTCTACCCATAATCTTTCATTGACTTTGTGATTGTTCACACACCATACATTTTTTGTAGATAACTTCATTAAGTTAGAAAATTCTTCTCAGAGTATCAAATGGAACAATAAGAAAAGAAGCTAAGGAAAAGATAAGAACAAAAGAACTTCTGAAAATGAAAAATAAGAAGAAACAATGTACATACTGTTGCTGTTGTGTCAGCTGCTCGTGGCTGCACACCTTTCAGACCCACAACCCTGAAAGTAATCGTACATTTATGTTTATTGATCAGGTTTTTCTATCAGAAAACCAAGTTTATCACTATAAGCAATTCAGTATCAGACAAGGATTTTGAATGGGTCCAATTAATCAGTTAAAAAGATTATATATATATATATATATATATATATCACACACACACATACCATCCACCACGAGGAGCATCAGAATAGGAGCTAGGATCCATGGGATCCAACTCATCATCCTCTGCATAAGTACGTTTTTTGCCCCCTTTTCTATTTCCCTTATCAAATGGAGGTTTCGAACTGGACCTGGAGAGAGAAATTGGGATCAGTATGTCCTTTATGGCTTCGATAAAGACTAACTTACAGATTTCAAGGAAAAATATTATGAGATAATTCAGTATGATATCTCTTCAATAAATCTTCCATGAAATCCAATGAAGCAAAAATATAATTAAATAATTTTTCATCATTTCTGACATGATAATTCCACCAAAAGTTCAGTTTAAGATAGATGTAATGCAATTGCAGTCTAATTTTGATGACATAGATTGCATTTTTGATTTCTGAATAATCCTCTTTCTTTGAAAAGTATAATGGATACCAGTGAAACAATGTTAGTTTTCTTTTCAAAAGTTCACTTCTCTTTAATTTTCATCAATTCTTTACCATAGAATGCACCTTCTGTTATTAAACTCTACACTGTATTTTCTGAATATGGAAGGGAAGAAAACAGAAAAGTATATTTGCAATACAAGTTTTTTAAATCACAAGCAGAATGTAGATTTTTCATGATAGTGTAATGTAGAAAAAGAGAAGTTCTCAATAATGATGGATATATGGAAGTTGAAATTTAATAATATTATTATAGAGGTCATGCCCCAAAGATGGCATCAATAAAATTAGCCAGATAACATCAATTGAACAGCAAAAAAATTTTGTTAACAATTTAACAGCACACTAACACAGCAGATTTTCATACAAAATTATACCTCTGTTTGCTAGTCTTTTTATCCGAACTTTCACAGGGATGTGCAGCACTGCTTTGCTGATTATTCAAACATGAGTACAAATATTGACATTGTGGAAGATTCAGAACTCTGCATTTGTTCATTTTTTGATAATAAAAAACAAAATAAGTATGAGAGATAAACATTTGCAGCTAATTCAGAAAAAAAAAAAATATTAAGGAGCAGATGATATATTTACTCATCGGAAGAAAAAAAAATTTAACATTACTTTTGTGGATTTCATTTTCATCATGTGGGATTTTGATAGGAACTGGAGCAGAGAATGAAGAAAAAGATGAATTTTATTGATGCAAATTCCAGTTACAGCAATCACTGAGTGAATTCGAGGTGCACTCAACCTCCTCCTGATTTCCCAACCCCTCTTCCCTCTCTTTCTCTTCTGTTTATAATATTCCCCCCTAGTAACTAACTGTCAGTTACTTCAGTTAGTTAACTGACCACCAGCTAACTACTAATAGTTACAGACTTCACTAACAGAGCCACTAACTGACTTTTCTTCTATTATACACCTGACCCCTTGTATTATTACATCTATCAATACCCTCCCCTTCAAGATGGACCTTGTCTCTAAGGTCCAATTGAGGAAAAACAGTTCTGATTTCTTCCAGACTTTCCCAGCTATCTTCATGATGTGGCAGTCCTTGCCCTTTAATAAGCACCTCTTGCTGCCCCCCCCCCCCCCTCTGTAATTCTTGTTTGCATAATCTGCTCAGCTTCCACTTGCAGTTCCAAATTCTCATTCAGAGCCCTAGGTAAGGGTTGAGGAGAACAAGTAGGCTTAACAGCTTTCTTGAGTAAAGACACATGGAATATAGGATGAATTCTGCTGTCCTCTGGCAGTTCCAGCCTATAAGCCACTTCCCCCACCTTCTGAATTACCTTATAAGGTCCATAAAACCTTGTGCTCAACTTCTCATTTGGCTTCTTTGCCAAAGATTTCATCCTGTAAGGCTGCAACTTTAAAAATGCCCAATCTCCTACTTGAAATTCTATTTCTCTTCTATGTTTATTTGCATATTTCTTCATCTGTTCTTGAGCTTATACTAAATTCATCTTCAATTCCTGAATCAGCTCAGAAGGTAGATCAGCTCCCTTGATTAACAAGGGAGGCTCCTGCCCATATAAATCTGTGAAAGGAGACATCTTTGCTGAAATATTGTAATTAGTATTAAACCAGAACTCAGCCCAAGCTAACATATAAGGCCACTGCTTTGGTTTAGTACCAGTCAAACACCTTAAGTAAGCTTCTAAACACCTGTTCACCACTTCTGTCTGCCCATCAGTCTGAGGATGGTATGCAGTGCTCAACTTCAGCTGTGTGCCTGCTTGCCTGAACAGCTCCTTCCAAAATTGGCTCATAAACAAGCTATCTCTATCTGAAACTATAGAATTTAGAAACCCATGCAACCTGACCACCTCTTTTATGAACACATCAGCAATCTCTTTGGCAGGATAAGGATGGGATAATGCTAGGAAATGAGCATATTTTGTCAATCTGTCTACTACTACCAAAATGGTATCCTTCCTTGAGCTTTAGGCAAGTTGGCAATGAAATCTAGGGATATATCAGTCCAAACCTTAGTAGGAATAGGTAAAGGCTGTAATAACCCTGCTGGAGCTAAAGTACCGGCCTTATTCCTTTGACAAACCTCACACTCAGCCACATACTGCCTCACAGCCTTCTTCATACCATGCCAAAACACCACACCAGCCACCCTTTTCAGTGTTCTAAAGAACCCTAAATGGCCTCCTACAAGTGAATCATGCAGCTCCTTTAAAATTACAGGAATTCTAGGAGAATTTCTGGCCAATACCAACCTGTCCTTGTAAATATAATCTTCCCCCTTTTATGGCATGCCCTGACTTCTCCACTGTTTTAGTTAACAGCCCTTTATATACCTCATATGCTTGAGGATCATTCTGCAGTTCCTCCTCCCAATCAGCCCATTCCTCCTGCTGTACAATAGAAATAGCAGTAAAAGCAAATTGCCTAGAAAGTGCATCAGCTACCACATTCTCCCTTCCAGGCCTGTATTGAATCTCAAAATCATACCCAATCAATTTAGTAGCCCATTTAAACTGATCCTCATTCAACAGCTTCTGTTCGTTCAGAAATTTCAGACTCTTCTGATCTGTTTTAATCACAAATTTCCTCCCCAACAAATAATGCCTCCACCTTTTTACTGCCAACACTACAGCCATCAGTTCTCTCTCATAAACTGACTTGAGCTGACCCCTTTTTGACAAAGCTTTGCTCCAGAAAGCTAAAGGTATCCCATCTTGCAGCAGCACTGCCCCTAATCCAGTCCCAGAAGCATCTGTCTCCAGTACAAACAGCTTGGAAAAATCTGGTACTTTTAGAACAGGCAGCTCCTTCATAGCTGTCTTTAACTGCTCAAAAGCAACAGCAGCCTCTTCTCCCCACTTGAAAGCATTTTTCTTTAACAATGCATTCAGTGGTTGGGCTATCTTCCCATAATTTTTAACAAATCTTCTATAATACCCTGTCAGCCCCAAAAATCTTCTCAGCCCCTTAGCTTCCTTAGGTTCAGGCCATTCTGATATTGCTTCTAATTTTTTGGAATCAGCCTCCACCCCCCTTCCAGAAATAATATGCCCCAGATATTCTAGAGACCTTTGCCCAAAACTACATTTATTTCTATTTATATACAACTCCTGCTGCTGTAATACTTGCAACACAGCTCTTAAATGCAAGTTATGCTCTTCCAAACTAGGACTGTAAATCAAAATGTCATCAAAGAATACTAATACAAACTGTCTCAAGAAAGGCCTCATTACCTCATTCATGAGTGCTTGAAAAGTAGAAGGAGCATTGGTCAACCCAAAAGGTATAACCAAAAACTCATAGTGTCCTTCATGAGTCCTAAAAGCTGTTTTCTGAATATCCTCCTCCTTCATCCTAATTTGATTATACCCTGCCTTGAGATCCAGCTTTGAAAACCATTCAGCCCCCCCAATCTCATCCAATAACACTCCTCTATGATTGGCATGGGAAATTTATCAGGTACAGTAATTTTATTTAAAGCTCTGTAATCTACACAAAACCGCCAGCTCCCATCTTTTTTCTTAACTAGAATTACAGGACTAGCATAAGGACTAATGTTGGTCCTAATAATTCCAGCTGTTAGCATGTCCCTTACCAGCTTTTCTATCTCATCTTTCTGGTAGTGAGGATATTTATAAGGCCTTAGATTAGGAATCTTGCTTCCAGGCTGAATGTTAATGGCATGAACCCTGCTTCTACATGGTGGTAAACTGTTAGCTTCTTGAAAAACTTGACTAAATTGCTCCAATGTTTCCATTATAGAAACAGGAGTTACTCCCTCTGTTTCCTTTGCTCCTAAAGAATTAAATTCTATCACAAACCCCTGTCCCTCCTTCAATAATGTTCCTCTGATAGATTTCAAGCTAACAGCAGCTTTCATCAACTCTGGATCAGCCTTCAAGCTCACTTCTTGATCTCCCACTTTCACAGTCAAGGTTAATTTCTCAAAATTAGCCTTAACCTCCCCCAAACTTGCTAGCCATTCCACTCCCAAAACTAAATCAGCCCCTCCTAATTCAAACAAGTAACAATTTTGTACAATCTGTAATTTTGGTAATTCAATGGCCAAGTTTTTACACATGCCTTGACACTTCACCTTGTAACCATCCCATACTTCTACAAAATAAGAATTGGTATTTGTTACCTTCAATTCCAGCTCCTTCACCATCTTAACTGTATCAATTAAGATCACCACTCTTCTGCCCTTGATCCAGCCCCACAATATAAGAGACCTCTTTGTAGTGAATCCCTCAATGCTGGGCAAAGATAACTGGTACAGCTCATCCCTCTCCTCACCCCCATTTTCTTCTTGTAACTCCTCTTCTTCATTTTCCTCCACAACCATCAATCTCAATTGTTTGTTTTTACAAATATGGGTAGGGTGATATTTTTCTTCACACGTGAAACACTCCCCCTTCCTCATCTTTTCATTCACCTCTACTGGAGATAATTTGTGAAATGTCCTCCTTCCCTTCCAGCTCTCATTACTGCCCTTGGCTGCCAGATTAGCTTCAACCCCCTTTCCTCCCATTGTTGGCCCCTCTTTCCAATTCTTTTGGCTCCAGACATTTGGTTTCTGTAAAGGAAAACCTCTTCCAGTGCTTCTTGGCAGTTTTGCCCAAACCCTTAATTTTTCTTCCACCTGTCTTGCTTTGCTCATGGCCTCCATCAAATTCCTTGGCTCATGCAAACTCACTTCAGTACTGATTTCTTCCTTCAAACCCTTCAAGAAAACTTCCACCAAGAACACCTCATCCAGCCCTTTCACTGTACCCACCAGCTTCTCAAATTGACTTACAAAATCCTGCACTGCATCTTGTTTCAACGCGAGTAAGGTTTGAAAAGGATTACCCAACATCGATCCTTGAAACCTTTGTGTAAGTGCAGAGATGAAACCTTCCCAAGATGGGTTTGGGTTTCACTGCTCCCACCACTGGAACCACCCCAGTGCTTCGTCCTCCAACGCCACGAAAATCACTTCCATTCGTTCCTCTTCACTGACCTCCTATAACCGGAAATAGTGTTCCACTTTGGCCAACCACCCAAACACATCTTCTCCCTCAAACGTCGGCATCTCCACACTCCTCCACCGCGCTCCGTGCTCACGCTCATTCTTCCGCGACCTACCCATTGCTTCTCCCTCTCGTGCGTTTCTTGGTGTCGCGTTTTTCTCCAACGCCATGGCTAACCTCTGCACCATCACTTCCATCAAGCCAAATCGCGATTCCAACAGCTCGCAACTCTCCTCTATCGCCTTCTTAATTGCGTCCATCCTGGCCTCCATTTTGTTGTTTGTTTTCGAACCCATTCACCCACCAAAGCCCCAGAATCTGGAGCTCTGATACCAGTTGATAGGAACTGGAGCAGAGAATGAAGAAAAAGATGAATTTTATTGATGCAAATTGCAGTTACAGCAATCACTGAGTGAATTCGAGGTGCACTCAACCTCCTACTGATTTCCCAACCCCTCTTCCCTCTCTTTCTCTTCTATTTATAATATTCCCCCCTAGTAACTAACTGTCAGTTACTTCAGTTAGTTAACTAACCACCAGCTAACTACTAACAGTTACAGACTTCACTAATAGAGCCATTAACTGACTTTTCTTCTATTATACACCTGACCCCATCTATTATTACATCTATCAGATTTCATTTACATTTAAAACACATTTCCAGTGAGCTCCAATTACTACACAACCTATTACACAGTCTCCAGATGAACCAACAAATTACAATTCTAGACTTCAAGTGAACAAGACAAGTATCTTTCAGTCACAAATGGTGTTGTAAAGAAAAGGAATCATGATTTTCCTTATAATGACGAAACTAGTAATTGGTTAATCCTTTGAAGAATTTCTGCTACAACAGTGGAACCCGGTTTGGGTATGTTTGTGTAACCCCATTGCATGGAATAAGTAATATAAAGTCTAAAGCATGTCACTCTTTGAATCTGGTTTGGTTATTGTGAAACTTTACTTTTTCTCCCACTTTCCCTTGATGTAGGGAAAGACGAGTAATTTCTATCCTGTACAAATCTGGGTCACTCGCATGAAATAATCTGTCATCTATAATCATAAATCAACCTACCCCATAATTCTCTTTGGCCATCTATGACGGATGTCATATTTCAATATTTCAATTCTTGTTCAACATACAACAAACAAATGTATGATCTAGGTAACTTCTGTATAAACTTGCAGCCAAAACAATGTAAGAATTCTCCAAAATAGCATGTTTGTTTGGGATTATTTCTGAAGAAACAATTGCTTATCTTTTAAAAGCCCTCTTTAGAAGATGGCAATAATAAGCAATTATTTCTACATAATAAGATAACCAAAACTTAAACCAAGTCCTCAATATTAAGAGTAACCACCTCTACCTTGTGCAATGATTGCAGTAACCCCATGCTTGAACAAGGCCAACACCCCAACCACAGCATCCCATGCACCGTGGCAAATTAGATGATTGATCATACCCACCACCAACAGACAAGTCTGAGTGATCTGAAACAACTTCCTGAGCTAAATTAGGACGCTCCCATTGTGATACATGAGTTTTTGTATTGTAATAATACTTATGACCTGTAATACAAAGAAAGAATTGATAAGAGCATGTAAAATTCATAAAACAGTGGCAAAAAAGATAAGAAAATTTAAACCAAGAACTATAATCAAGTCATGGGTAAACTGACCCAGCAAACAAACCACTCCAAAAATATTTTGCATGTGTTAAAACTTTTTATTTCTCTGAGAAGAAACTGAACTATATACTGAACCTGATGGCATATAATACATGATCACTATGAAAATTGCAATGTTTATACAGAGTGACAAGGAATGAGGAATCAAGTAGATTTACTAATTGACAACACAAAAACATGCAAAAGGACAAAACAAATAAAAAGTCAAACATTAGAACATTTATCATATCCCTCAAAAAGAAAAATATAAACTATTGTTTTCTCCATAATATTAAGTATAGTTGTGAAGTACTATTTTATCAGATTTCAAATGCGAGCACTAAAGAACTCAATGGATTTATTTTCCCTTTTCTAGCATGTCAATTTTTTTACCAGGACTATACTGCCTTTCCTGTGCGTCCTCTGTGCAGTAAATATAAAAATGTTATTTCTTTTTCTATATTAAAGCAAATATCGCATCCATATCAACCATTTAATGTATTTATATAAATTTAAGGGTTTCCAGAACCAGGAGCATTGGGAAGATAGAGGAGGGCTTTCAAAATATTGCTGAAATGATTGACCTAGATCCTATTTGTAAAGGACACAACTTTCTAGTTGACTTCCATGTGGGTCAGTTACAAACTTAGGATCCAATTGCAAGGTATAGGACTTGACTCCCATATTGGAAGTATCGGATTTAGTGTGTGGGGTTTATAAGGTCTTGGGTTTTCCAACTACAATGGCTAACTCTTGTGGTGTGGTTCTCCCAAGGTTCTCATCAATTGGTATCAAATCTTTCCATCATGTCTCTAAGCTGAAAAGGAGCAGCATGAGTGTTGATACCAGCATTGCAGTGTTCACTCAGGACTAGTCAAAGGGCTAGCGTGTAGCCAGCATGCAGAGCGTATGGGATGTTAGGATCCAATTGCAATATATGGGACTTCAGTCCCACATTGGCAGTATGTACAATAGTTAGCTTCTGTGATGTGGTTCTCCCAAGGTTCTTATCATGGCCCTCGACATAGGAATTGAACAAGGTCAGTGAGACCCCATTGATCCTTGTTTTCTCCTGCTACTACTGATGTTTGATATTTCTCTGAATTCAAGGTCAGAGAACCTCCAAGAGAAATTGAAGATAAGAAGAGAGGAATTGTCTTAATTCTCATTATGACCCCTATCAACAGATTACAGGAATTACATAAGCTTCGTCACATGCATATGTCCTAAGCAACAATCAGAATAAAATCTAAAATCTAAGCCTCAATCTTTACTAACAGAATTCTAACAATGACCCTTCTAGAATCTATCTGAGTCATCCGATTATTATGATTCACTACCATATGGAATCTCTAATAGAGCACATAGTCATTCCATTTCTTTGGTGCAACAATAGTCCTCTTGGGCCTAGGCTCCTCTGCATTAGCAATCTGTCCACTCTTCTTCTCACTGGGCTGCTCCCTACTATAGGGCTCGAGTACATCACACTATTCACCTCGAGGAGTCCTCGTTTTTTTTTTTTTTTTTTGGGGGGGGGGGGGGGGGGGTGGAATTGTTAGGTAAGGCCCTGTTTGTGGCGGTTTTTAGTTTCAAAATTTTTAAAAACAACATAGTGCTGCTAACAGTGGGGGTGGTGGCAGTAGTGTTAGCAATGGTAGTGCTGGTGGTGGCAGTGGCAGTGCCTATGGTGGTGGAAAGGGCCATTGTCAAATGTAAGGAATGTGTGTTTTTTTAAAAACTAAACCAAAATCACATAACCTTTTTTCTTGGTTTTGAAAATGAGTTAAAAAAACATTTCAGCTCTATTTTTGCCAAACACATTTTGTTTTGAAAATTGTATTTGAAAACCAAAAACTCGCAAACCACCCCAAATGGGCCCCTAAGTGTACTGTGCTGGGCTAGTTTCTGTTACTGGAGGGAGTTATCATTAGCTAGTGATGGTTAGATAGAATTCTAACAGGTATTAACAGAGATAGACTATCAAGAGATAGCGATAGAAGACTAGGAGTACTTGTAGTCATTCTTTCTCTAACTCTAAACTAGTACCATCGATACATTCATTACAAACTCCTTTCGATGTTCAAAATATAAATAAAACTCATAAAGACCAGATGCAACCACATGATATTTTATATGTGCTGAACCTGTTGTTTCATCCAATGCCTCCACCCAATTTTCTGGAAGATGTGAAGATGATGGTGATTGCTCAGTTAAGTATGATTCTTGAGGTTTTTCCCATTGACTCTTCCCAGTACTTTCATTATAATAATAACATGCCCCACTTCCAGGATCTTTTGCCTCCACCTACATGGAAAGTTAGTAATTTGTATGAGCTAGATGTAGTAAGGTATTGGTAAAATTAAAAATCCTAAAGAAAAGATGAAATAATAGAAATCAGCTCATCATTCAAACTTATAATGAGAGATACCATAACATTAACTATTTTTAAATATAGCCATGACTTTAAATAAAGATTATTTCATCATCAGGGTAAAAAGCAAAAGCCAACATCTGATTTATCGTTTGCCAGGCCTAATGTGTCCTTATTATTCCATAATTAATACAAATGCCAAAACTTTTGGTCAATAAGACTTGCTTTACCTTTTGTTTGTTTATTAAAAAGATACACAGGATTTTGGTGATGACAAAATATGCAGCAGCTATGACACCCAAATCTTAATTCTTTTTTTTTTTCAAAAGCTACGATCTGATTTAAGGAAGTTCAAGACTGATAAGGAGATTTATAGAATAGCTAAAGGCATATGCAACAAAAATTCCATTGAAAGGAAAACTTTTATAACAAGTGATACACACCCATCCTGGAGGCAACTTTTTATTTTCTGTAACTTCAATTGCTGTGCCTTTCTGAAATTCAGAAATAGGTAACCTGTAAGTATTTGAATTTTGAACAGATTGAAAATACTACAATGTAAAAGCAAGAATATCACATGGTTCAAACCCAAATGAAATTTGCAGCACAATATTATTGATGCACCAGAAATAAATTGACTATTGGGAAAAATCCAAGTCCCACATCAGAGCCTCTGTTTCTCTCTCTAAAATCCATTCTCAGTTTTTAAGATAGTATTACAGCTTGTCCTATATTCATTAAAGGGCCACCCGCCATATTATTCTGATAGGAGTAGAAGGTGGGGAACGATATATTCTAGAAGAGCTGTTAGTTAGTGGGTTAGTTAGGATAACTAATATCTGGTTATAACTAACTATTAGTTAGTTGTTAGAAGTGAAACTATAAATAGATTGTTAGGGAATGGATGGAGGGCATCAAAAACAGATTGTAGGAGGCTGTGGTTCCTCGAAAACCATCATTGTATCAGCTGGAGTTTTTCCAAAAATCAATAATATTCCTTTTGTTCTTCTAATTTTGATCCAGTTTCTATCATATTCACGCACCAAGCCTAATAGTGTTGGGCGTGAGGGGTTGTATTGGAAAAAACCCAAGTCCCACAATGGCTAGAGATAGTGCCAAGAAAGAGTATACGAGTGAGTTGGGGGGACCTTAGAAGCCGGTTTTGTAGGGATGAGTTAGGCTCAAACCCAAATTCTATGAGTGACCCACTTCCAAAGACAAAAAAAAACAAAGAAAGCAAAAATAAACAAAAACTGATGGAGGAGAGAAAATGAATCATGATAACAAAGATAAACTAAGATCAAAATTCTTACAAGATCGGTGGTACATGTATCATCTTTAAGAATACCCCTAGCTCTCAACCTCTGCTTGAGGTACTCAGGCAATTCTTTAGCTGGAGGTTTTTGTTCTGAACATCTATCAAGTATAGATTCAGGCTGACTGAAAGCATTGCTACCTACTTGATAGTTCCACAAGCAACAAAGTTAAGGTATACTCAATGGCTCAGTTATTGCAGTTTAAAAGAGCGCTGCAGCATGAGAAAAATAATTTTGGAATTAAATTTACCTGCAGTAGTATTAAGTTTTGGAGCATCATAATAGGCACCTCCACCAGGTACACCATATCCATTACCTATTTCTGTGTTGCCTGATACAGAATGCATAAAATCCCAAACAAAGCATATGAATTCATTACAATTAAAATACATCATAGATGAAATTGACCAATAATAGTGATTGGGTGATGTAAAAGAAATATGGAAACAGCGTGCTTTAATGAGAAAATCACACCCAAAACTTCTATTCTTATAATTCTTATCAAGGTTTGTTTCCCCTCTCTTAAATGTGGTCAGAGCACATCCTCCTCAATGGTTTGAAGGTTAGGAATGTTGTACACGAAGTGTAATGTGGTATAAAAGCCCTATCCTAATATTTTCAGCACCCAAGATATATGGGAAGGAAAAGAATGAACAAAAAGAGAAATGAATTATCTGTTATACAGTGAAGAGCAGCAGTAACTAGAACCATTGATTAGGGGTAGGGAAACAAAAAAGAAAATTTCTACCTATGTCCTCACGTCCTTTGATCCTTCAAAATGATAGACCATATTTTCTTATTTGTTGCACAAAAGATATTAACCATTGTTACAGTAATAGGGTTATGAGTACTTGATGGAATTATTGGTATAAATAGGAAATTAGTGAGGTGTTTGGAAGAACATATTTACAGTGTATTTCAGCTCATCTTATGAGATAAGTACTTGTGTAAATATTTGGGATAGCTTATGAAAAATAGTTGTGATACGTTTGTAAGTTGTTTTCGGCTTATTTCAATAAGATCATGGTTGTTGAATCGGGATTCAAATCGTGAATCAGAAGACTCATTTTCTGAATCGTGAATCGAATCATATCGTGAATCGTAAGATTCATGATCAATAATAAAACATAGCATATGCAACTAACAAAAACATATTAAAACTCATATTCATGATCAATAACTGAAAAAACATAACTTAGGAGCATAAGATGTTTCGTGAAGCCTTTATTTTAGTATAATTGAAATGAAGCAATTAAATAGCTAAATAGAGTACACGCATTAAATGAGTGAGCAACAAAAAAAGTAGTGGAGTAATCAAATAGGATAAGTTTAAAAGTGTTCTATCAATTTCTTTTAATTTAATAATTTTGGCTTATATAAATTTTTTATTTTTTCATGAAAATTGGGGAAAGTAAATTAAAAAATAACAAATCCATGAATCTTGTGAATCGTAAGATTCACATGATTCCTTCATGTATTGTAAGATACAAAGTCTTTTAAGATTCATCTTAAGATACGTATTGGTAGGTAGCCAAATTGTATCAAATCGCAAGATTCAAATCGTGAATAGTAAGATACTAATAGTGGCCATGATAGCTTATAAAATAAACTTACATCTTGTACGGAAACAATTTAAACCTATTTTCTCTTTGGTTATAGAAAAAACTTACACATAGGTGCTTACATGATAAGCACATATTCAATAAGCACTTAATTCAGTTGTTTACCCAAATGCACCCTAGGTTAGGGTAAATTTGTAAGATAATAATATCTAGCAACTATATTAACTATCTTTCTTGCTAGAGTACACATGCATATACACAATCAGACAGTTATTTCGGATGTCAGAATCTGTTACAACAGCTCAGAGTTCTCATATTTATGTGAAGAAGACAGCACATGATTTTTTCTTCACTATGATAAAGATGCTCATTAAAATGAAAGGGCCAACAGTATGGAAAAATAATTTTATGACAAAGATAAGAACACGAGAGTTGAGCATTCTAAAGTCCAAAAAGCAAAAGTAAGTAAACTACAGACCTTCCACACGTGCAGCTTTCCCACGCTTCACAGCCATTTCAGCCCTATGCTCTGTGGCCATTTTCAACAGATGCTCCTGTTTTTCAAAAAATAATAAATAAATAAAAGGAATAGAAATACCAAAATTGCACTCTCTCCAACTCTCATACCTTCAAAGCATTGGGGTCACGACGCTCCGAGAACAAATCTAAATTATCCTTGGTAGGTGAATCCACAGTTCTTCCCTCTCTATAATGGCACAACACAAACAAACATCTAACTCAATAATTCCCACTATCACAAACCACTAACAATAACATTTCAAGAAAGCATTCCACATAATTAAGTAAAGGAAAACGAAAATCAAAACACACCTTTGACTCCTTATGACATTTTGCATGGCAATTTCCTATCAGCAAAGACAAATCCAAACCAATCAGAACAATCAAATTAAAAACAAGTAACAACCAAACAAAACATGTAAACACAAGACTATCAAGGTTTTAAAATACGGTCCGCAGCATCAACACAACTACAATTGTGGCCGCATTTGTCCACAATTTCCCACAATATCACACGATAAAACCGAGACAGAAATTTAGAACCATGCCACAAGAGACTTCATCATACTTGTTCACGCAGCACGGCATCCTGAGCAGCAACAACGATGTCGTCGCGCGAGCCGGTTAACTGTATTCCATAGTAATTGGAAGCACTCACTGTAGCACCATCTACTGTAGTGACCTCAACATGGTTAGAATTGAAGGACTTGTTTTCTTCGTGTTGTTCAGTTGGTTTAGCATTGGAAGCAAAACCATAGTGAGAAAGGGTTCCTTGTTGAAAGTTGTAAGGGGCATTGGGAGTGGCAAAGGCGTAATTTGGCCACGAAGGCACACCTGGAGGGAGTGGTTGATCTTGGGAATTATCCATGTCTTTGAATTATTTGCTATGTTGAAGCTTCCGAGGCTGAAATTTGTGAACAGTGAAACGATTATGGAGAAAATGCATTGATATATGGAACAGAAACAAGGATGAGAAAGAAAAAAAATGGTTAATTAGAAATAGAGTGAATTTGGGATGCAGACAGCGAGAAACTTTGGAGGTAGAATTGGATATATGAAACAACAGGGTACGATTTTGAAGGTTAAGGAGAAACGAGAGTTTCGGATATGCCGGTGGAAGTGTGAGTTAACTGAGAAAGAGAGAGGGTTACTGGGTTCATACGGTGGATGAATGAATCTTTTTGAACGGGCCGGGCCTTGTCATTTTTTTTTTGGCGTTTTCTTCCTACACTAGGCAATTTCTAATATACCATTCATTTCTCATGTATTCCAAAACTACCCTTCCTCGTTTCTTCTTCTTGTTGTCCACTTCTTCATTTTTGCTTCTTCCTTTTTGGTTGTTCTTCATTTTTTGTCTCTCATGGCAGAGCTTCTTGTTGTGGTGGCTGGTGGTGGTTTGCTTCACTGTGTTTGGATTCGTCGTCACACTGGTGACTGAGGTAAGGTAATTTGTATGCTTCTATTGTTTTTTACACCCATATGTATGCTTCATATAGTTTAGGTAATCCGTATGAATCATATAGATTGAAAATCTGTATGCTATTCACGCCTTCTTTCCCTCTATGCACCACACACATTTTTTTATACGAAAATGTCTTTCATGAATGTAGGAAATGATAAAGAAAATGTTTTTGGTTGTGTGTTTAGGAAATATTTATTCTGAAAATATTTTCAAAAACCAATATTAAAATTGAAAATGATAAAAAAAAAAAGTATTTTCTAGTGTTTTCTAAAACGTGAAAACACGGTGACACCATGGTAAATATAATAATATTCATTTATTAATTATTTTGTTATTTCCCTCATTGTAACTGATTTTGATTGTCCTCTCCTAGACCTTCTTTATTTCTATTTGAGAAACTCTTTATTTCTATTTGAGAAATCAATGGGAAAGTAATTGCTATATAATGCTTGTGCAATCATGTCTCACGGGAGAATTCACGAATCTCTAGCTTGCGCTTACCCTAAATAATAAGTGTTTGAATTTTTGGATTAGTTTATTTTGTGGTTATTCTTACTTTGGAATGGGTTTTGGTTCAATTAGTGTTTGATCAAGAATTGTTGAGGAAGAGTCGGTGCCAATGGTTCATGTGGGGTTTGGTATGTGAGGTGGTGCAATGTGAGATAAGGTAAACTAGGTTGGTAGTTATTAATGTTAACCAAGTGGTCTCAATAACTTAAGAGGGGTGGATTGAGTTCTTTTAAAATCGTTTCACACCCAACCTCTAATCCAAAAGGAACTAGTTAGCTTCAAATATATTTGATTTAGTGAGAATGACACATTATTATCCCAAATCCTAACCTCAAATATATTGCATATAAAATAATAAAGCAATTTATCAAAGCAATAAAGACAATATAAAAGAAAAAGGTTAGAAAAGAGTGCATTAGTGATTTTTATATTGGTTCGCCAACCCCAACTGACACCTAGTACTCAAGCTTCGACTTGAGATTTTTCACTAAGAAAAATAATTATAGAGATAGAGCTAATCATGCCTATACCTTTGACAACCTAACTAGTACACCCTTTTCTGAATATTACACTTTGTCATTGTGTCAACGAATATAGAGACCTAGTTGATTATGTTTGGACCTTCGACAATCTCAGAAGGACACATTTCTTTGGACCCTAGACTTATCCCCCAAGGATCTCACACTTTAGTAAATTTGTAAGGAAGCAACAAATTGATTATGTTTGCACCTTTGATAACCTAATTGGGACACCCCTTGTTGGATATAGGGGGAGCTAGGAAGAAGATCAAGTCAGCAATGAAGGGCTTTGCTTAAGAATATTTTAGTTTTTTACATGCCTATCAATTGAAGACATTTGTAATTTATTAAGTTGCTCAAGAGAGTTATCTAATGATCCTTGCATTGCATGAGCATAATCACATACATGCATTCATGATCTAAGCAAAGCATATAAGGTTACATGTTTGCATTAAGAAAGAAGTTTTTCATGATTTAAGTTTTTGGAAAAACATTTGTGCACTAATTTAATCGATTACCAGGTTGTGTAATTTATTAAAAATTCTTGAAGAATAGTTTAATCGATTACCATTTAATAGTAATCGATTACACAAGCTTATTCCAAAAACTGTGTTGGACTACCTTAATCGATTACCAATAATTGTAATCGATTACATAGGCTTATTTCTAAATTGACACGAATTGCCTTAATCGATTACTTTGTTCTTAGTAGTTTTCCATATTGGTTCAATAACACTTTAATTGATTACTTGGGATATTAATCGATTACATTTGTTAAAATAATCGATTACCATATCGTTTTAATCGATTACATGCAATTAAATATGTTTTCTATTTAAAGCTATTGGGTTTGTGTGTAACACCCTTCCAATTACTATATTATGCTTAAATTATAATATGTAACTAGAAGATGTTAACTTTCCTAACGTAAATTTTTTAACCAAATCTAATTAAGAAACGTGTCTCAATATTTGAAATTTACTGTGTTATGAAAATTACGCTTATATAGAGCCTATTGAAACTTTTTGGTTTCTTTAATAAATTCTAAACTTAGTAATAACTTGTAAATAATATTTATCAAATAATATTAATGTCCATATATTACAAAGCATATGAGAAAATACAACAATTTTGCAATATTAAAAGAAATCTTTCAGTTTGTTCCCAATTTGTAGCTGCTCCTACTGATTTACCTGTCTGGAATGACACGAGAACACACTAAAATAGTGAGAATTCCGAAGAATTCCCAGTAGGTGAAAATGACTTAGTCATCGTCATCATTCTAGCTACTTCGGTTTATCAAGAAAACATGTGAACAATCATAGTTGATTTTAATTTCATAAACATATAACTCGAAGTAGTTTCATTTTATTCACAAACACTTAAAAATAATCTCATACTTCATCATTAGTGCAAGCATAATTTTCAATCATGACAATGCATAGCTTTTCTTTATTAATCTCTTCTTTAATACCCTAAACTATACAATGAGCTCATTACTAGACTTAGGTTTCTCCCGCAGGGTCGTGCTTAGCTTAACTGTATCACCCTTGGGTCAATATGTCTTTCCCATAGGGTCGTGCTCGGCTTAACCGTATCACCCGTTGGGTACCATCAGGGTCATGCTCAGCTTAACTGTATCACCCTTCAGGTATTATCTTTCTTTAGTCTTTCCCTCAGGGTCGTACTCGACTTAACCGTATCATCCTTTGGGCACCATCAGGGTTGTGTTCAACTTAACTGTATCACCCTTCAGGTCTTATCTTTTTATCTTTCTTAATGCACATGACATGCAAAATGACATGCAAATCTAAATAACTCATGTCATGCAATTATGCCACAAAACATCAAGATTTCATCATCATACAAAAACACTTTTCAAGAACATCATAACAACAAGATTTCTCACCACATAAGATTTGGTTCTTCCTATAATTTGTGCTAATCTACAAGTCATTAAATTCTCATCTTTTAATATGTTAAACTAGACTTCCCAAGCTTTCTAACAAGGTATCACATGCTTCAATTGGAGTTCTAAAACTCTAGCTATAGCATTTTAATAACAACATTCCAAGGCTGCCAGCAAACTCAAAATTCTACACTGACATCTCTTAGTGTTTTCGTGACTGCAAGCAGTACACAATCTAGATTTAGCTGAATTTTTTATATGTTATAGTTAACATCTATATCTTTAATTCTATACATCATACACCTTATTTGGATAAGAAATGAGAGAGAAATAAATTTTGTTTTAAAACGGGTGGCAGTGGCTGTTTTGAGTATGCATAATTTAGGACAACTTGGGTTTAAATAAATTATGGGCATGATTCACTGCTCATTTTGGTCTCATATTTTAGGATAACATAAAGGACATCTTAAGATTTAAAATGAGTCATCAAACACCTCTTTTGGTTAAGTACAAAGGGAGATATAGAATTTTAAAAACAGTCCAAAATTCAACTTACAGCCATATGTTAGACTTTTGGCAAGCGTACCAATTTGTCATTGTAAGTTAAAAAATTTATAAAAGATCGTCTCCATCGGGACTTGAGTTACTCAGTTAATTTAAATAAAAGTAACAGTTTAATATTTATGTACAACAAGTATGAGCGAAATTTTATGTGTTTTGTGAAAATAACGAAAAATAACTAAAAAGTACGGAAACTAATAAAATGAAATTAATTGAAGAGAACATAGGATTGAGTTTCATCATTCATACCCTCAGTATTCAATTAATATTACCATGTATAAATTATTTTCCATCATTACTGATGCACACATTAATTCACCCCGAATCGATCCCTCGCGATCGAGAATTCTAAGGATATTTACCGAATATCGATCCCTCGCATATGAAGTAAATAACCCAGCATTACAATCATAAATCGCGTGCTATTTGCAATCTAAACGTTATGCTCTATTCCTAGCAATGTAACGTAACGAGTCAAATCATTCAGTTCAAATCCTAAGAGTACTTTCCAGTTAAACTTAGAATCCAATTTCATGAAACTAGTGATCAAGTAGAATCAAGCATTAAGAACAGAATCAAATCACCAGAATGAGTAGAAAAGATTCATACATATATCAAAAGAAATACATAAAGGTAAGAAGATTACATCCAATCCTTAAGAGAAACTAATCAATCATGGTGTAGAGCAAGAGATCAACAGAAAACATGACGAAGGTAGCAATCCTCGGCCCATTCCTGCAGAGTTTTCACTCATTTTCTCTCTTCTCTCACCTCTCTCTAAACCCTAAGTGTTTCTCACTTCTCTCCCTCCAAAATCATTGCTTTCATGGTCACTTTGCATGCCTATATATAGAAGGGGAAGGCTGCTGGAGTCCACTCGCCTAGGCGAGCCATTTAGTCTTGGTTCACTCGCCTGGGCGAGCTAATGCACTTTTTCTAGAATGTTCACTCGCCTGGGCGAGCAAATTACATTGAGGATGCTCGCCTGGGCAAGTTAAAAGCCTAATGGTGAAGAAATGTCATGGGCCTGGACGAGTTCTGGGCCATTTTGCTTCTGACACCTCCCAAATTTGATTCTTATGTCCCTTTCATTTGCTTTGTTTGCTTGGATGCTTCGGATACCATCGAAACCTATTAAAATACAAAATATGATTGGACTAATCTTCCAAAATGTGAAAAACAACATTTATATAAGTACTAAATACAAATCAACTAGGTTTTAGGGCAAGTTTATAAACAATTTTACTGAAATCAAAAGATAAGTGTCATCATTGTAAGCCTGATTTTACTACAATAGGGCACTTATTACCATACAAATAATCTCAAGAATCAAATGGTAAATAAACCAAAATGCTAATTCTCACATCAAGAGAAAGGGTAATATGGTCATTCTCCTTCAAATATATATATATATATATATATATATATATATATATATATTGTAATATCTCTTTTTATCTCTAATTAACATATTTAAATTTATGGGATGTTACACTGTGCATTTGTAACAAGTCAAGTAATCTGGACTTACGAAATTCCCAATAATCCCAAAGCTTTCAAAGGTTCAAGAAATATATTTTCTGAAGTGTCATTCATCTTGTTTCAAATCACAAAGTCACATGCTTCATTGATGATGATGTTGTAAACAAGATTCAACAAGAAGTGTTAAGAGAGTTGATTTTCATCTATTGCATTCATACAACCTGATTAATTGGTAACATTCATTCATTCATATACTGAGGATCTCAAGGTTGTATCTCTCTTGAACTTTTACATTGTTTTGATTTGTATCTTTTAGTTTTGTAAGTGCTAATTTCAAATAGTTTTCTTTAGAGTTGTCTAGAGTAGTGTTCTCTAGAGGGAAAGAACTGAGTAGGGTTCTCGGGTTCTTTGTGATTAGAAGTCTAATAAGGTGTTAGATTTCAGGTTCTTTATCTAGGTTTGGTAAAGGTAATCACATGTAATAGCTTGTAAAGAACAAATTTGATTTAGTAGAACTCTAATCAGTTTTGATTACAAGACACTGGACGTAGCTTCTCATTTGAGGGGTGAACCAACATAGATTTGGTGTTATACTTGTCTCTAAGCCTTGCTATCTGAATCTAACTTGTCTTGTGGTTTATCTCTTTCAAGATCACCAAAAAAAGTTTTTGAAATTGCTTAAGGTGAAGGGTGAGTCTTAATTGATTAAAAACTAAAATTTTTACCAAGCTTTATTCGTGATACAATCTAAATTCCACTGGCGGTTTTTCAAAGATTTTTAAAGACTAAGTTTTAATCAATTCACCCCCTCTTGGTTAATTGTGTGTGTTCATCCTTGTTTTCAATTGGTATCAAGAGCTGGTTCTTGTAAGTTATTCAAGATCACTATCTTTTCAAGAAAATGAATACCACATAGATTAACTTCATGGAGGGTGCCTCCCTCAATCGTCCTCCAAGTTTGAGAAGAGCATTTTAGTTTTTGGAAAAATCGTATGCAGATTTTTATTCAATCAAATGACCCCGGTGCTTGGAATGCAATTGAAAAAGGTTCTTTGATCCCTACAAAAACTGTTGATAATGAAAGGATTCCCAAGTAGTGGGATGGGATGACAGATGCAGGAAAAAAGAGTTGTGCAGTATGATTTTAAAGCTAAAAACATGATTAATTTGCTCTTTCTTCTAATGAATTCTTTAGAACTGTTAGATGTAAAAGCGCAAAGGAAATGTAGGAGATCTTGGAAGTAACTCATAAAGGAACAGACGAAGTAAGAAGATCAAGGAAGCATGTCTTGATTCAAGAATATGAAATGTTCAAGATGAGCAACACAGAAAACATTTCTTAGCTGCAAACAAGGTTCACTCACATTGTCAACCATCTTCTTGGTCTTGGGAAGATTTTTGATGTTGAAGAATTGAACATCAAAATCTTGAAGTGTCTTACAAGACCTTGGCAACCAAAAGTTACAACAATCAAGGAATCAAAAGATCTATCCAAGATGTCCATGGCTGCACTTTTTGGTAAGCTTATTGAGTATGAACTTGAAATGTCACAGCTAACACATGCAGAAGATGCAGAGAAGAAACACAAGAGTATAGCCTTGAAAACTGCATCAACTCATGTGGAAAAGGAAGAAGACTCAAGTGAAGATGAAAGTGATGAACATATGAACCTAATAGTGAAGAAATTCAGCAAATTCATGAGGAGAAACAAAAACAAAAACTGTCAAAGTTCAACAGGAAAAATGACAGCAACAACAACAATAATAACACCTCCAACTTCACTTGCTTCGAATGTGGTAAACCCAGCCATATTAAATCAGAATGTCCAATCTTTTAAAAAATGCAATTAGGTGAGAAGAAGTCAAAGAAAAAAGGGAAGCGAAAGAAGCCAACTAGTCAAAATGAAGAAGCAAATGTGTGCTTCACTTCCACAATAAGTGATGATGAAGATTTCTCAAGTGCTGAATCAGAGGTAAATTCTGAATTTGATAATGTTGTTGGTGCTTTCCATGAGATGCATGATGAAGCCCAAAAACTTGGACAATCCAATAATAGGCTAAAAAGTAATCTAAAATGGCATGTTACCAAAATTGTTGAATTGCAATCTGAACTATGCAATTTGAAAGAAGCAAATGAAAAGCTTGTTTCAAGTTACACAGCTAATGGATGTGTATGTGCCTTATCATCTTCAAATGTTGATAAATGAAAGCTTTTGCAAAAACAATTTGATGATTACACAAAGAGTCAAGGTGAAAAACATATGCTTTTGCTTTCAGAAAATTCTTACTTGGTTGATCTTTTGAAAATACTCTATAGAGGAAAATGTAGTTTGAATCAAATGCTTAGTGTTCAAAAGTATGCTGGAGATACTTCTGGTTTGGGTTACAAACATGAATCAAAACCTTTTGGAAAAACAAAGTTCGTACCACCAAAACAGAAAAATCAAAGAGGCTTTTCAAAAACTAAGTATCACCAATTGACTCATTTTGTAAGAGCATCAAACACTATTACTTGCAATTATTGCATGAAGAAGGGTCATACATCCCATAGGTGTTATGCTAGGAGATACTATGTGCCTAATGGTGAATGCATTTGGGTACCTAAGAGAAAAAGGAAGCCAACTAACCCTATGGACCCAACCCACATTGGGTACCTTTCTTTGCTACTTAATTTGATTTTTGCAGGTGTGTCTAAGAGCAAAATCAGCATTATGGTATCATGATAATGGTTGCTCTAGGCACATGATAGGTGACATGTCCATGCTCACAAATTTGACTCTCAAAGATGGAGGATATGTCACTTATGGTGATAATAATAAAGGAAAGATCATTAGAGAATGAAATATAGGAGGCAACTTCAAAACAAAAATAAGAAATATGCTTTATGTGGAAGGTTTGAAGCACAACCTCCTAAGCATAAGTCAACTATGCGACAAAGGACTCAATGTCTCCTTCAATGACAATTGTTGTTTGATATGTGATGGTCAAAATGGTGAGGTTAACCATGTTGGTAAGAGAAAGGGTAACATCTATGTTCTTTCCATTGAGCATGCATTTATTCACAATACTAGCTGCCTAGTAAGTAAAGTTAATGACACATGGTTATGGCATAGGAGAGCTAGTCACATAAACATGCATCATATGAACAAGCTTATTAGAAAGGACTTATTTATTGGCTTACCTAAGCTTAAGTTTGAGAAGGATAAAATATGTAATGCTTGTCAATAGGGGAAACAATCTAAGATTTCTTTTCAAAGCAAAAATGTTGTTGCCACCTTTAGACCCATTGAATTGCTTCATATGATATGGGCTTGTTATTGTTGATGATTACTCTAGATACACATGGACTTTTGTTTATAAGAACCAAGAGTGATGCTTTCATGGCATTTAAAAAATTAGCCAAGATCATTTAAAATGAAAAAGCATGCAATATTGTTTCAATAAGAAGTGATCATGGTGGTGAATTCCAAAATGAGTATTTTGAAAAGTTTTGTGAAGAACACGGAATCAACCACAATTTTTTAGCTCCAAGAACACCCCAACAAAATGGTATTGTGAGAGGAAAAACAGATCCCTTAAAAAAGGAGCAAGAACCCTTCTCAATGAAACAAATTTGCCTAAACATTTTTAGGCTGATGCGGTAAGTACTCATAAGGCCTATTTTAAAGAAAACCCCTTATGAACTATACAAAGGAAGAGAGCCAAACATATCTCACTTAAGAGCATTTGGCTGCAAGTGTTTTGTTTTAAACAATGGTAAAGATTCTCTTGGAAAATTTGATGTTAAAGGTGATGAAGCAATTTTTCTTGGTTACTCTTTGCAAAGTAAAGCTTATAGAGTCTTTAATAAAAGAACATTGTGCATAGAGGATTTTGTTCATGTTATATGTGATGAGTCTAACTCCTATAAGAAGGAAAATGAGTGTGATATTGATGCAGATCCAATGGAAGACTACTTGCAACTCAATGATCTAAATGAAAAGAAAAAGGCAGAACCAAATGATGATATGGAACAGTCAACACCTTTACAAAACCTCAAGGATCGGAGAACAACTAAAGACCTTTCCCTTGACAATATAATCGGAGAAGTTTCCAAGGGAGTTTCTACTATATCCTCACTAAGAAATCTTTGTTGTACTATTGCTTTTGTTTCACAAATTGAACCAAAGAGCATTGACCAAGCTTTGCTTGATGAACAATGGATAATGCCCATGCATGATGAATTGAATCAATTTAAAAGAAATGAGGTGTGGGAATTAGTTCCTAGACCTTCTTCTCACATACCTATTGGCACCAAGTGGGTTTTTCGAAACAAGCTTGATGAAAGTGGCATCATAGTTAGGAAAAAAGCTAGATTGGTTGCAAAAGGTTACAACCAAGACAAAGATATAGACTATGATGAAACCTATGCTCCAATAGCAAGGTTATAAGTCATTAGGTTGTTGCTTGCATATGCATGTTTAATGGATTTTAAATTATTTCAAATGGATGTTAAAAGTGCTTTTCTAAATGGGTTCATTGAGGAGGAAATATATGTTGATCAGCCTCATGGATTTGTTGATTACAAACATCCAAACCATGTTTATAAATAGAGAAAAGCTCTTTATGGTTTAAAACAAGCTCCAAGGTCTTGGTATGAGAGATAGAGCAATTTATTGCTTAGTCAATCTTTCATAAGAGGGCAAGTGGACAAAACCTTGTTCATCAAGAAGAATGACAATGATATCTTGTTGGTTCAAATCTATGTTGATGATATAATATTTGGATCAACTAATCAATCTATGTGCAGAGAATTTTCTGTCTCAATGCAAAGTGAATTTGAAATGACAATGATTGGAGAGCTAACATTCTTCCTTGGACTTCAAGTCAAGCAAATGAAGAATGAGACATTTCTTAGTCAAACCAAATACTGCCTGGAAATGATCAAGAAGTTTGAAATGGAGAAAAGCAAAGATGTTGAGACTCCAATTGCTACATCAACCTATCTTGACTCAGATGAAAAATGAAAGAGTGTTGATGAGTCAAAATACAGAGGAATGATTGGATTTTTGTTATATTTGACTGCAAGTAGACCTGACATTATGTTAAGTGTGTGCTTGTGTGTTAGATATCAAGCAAATCCCAAAGAGTCACACTTTACTGCAATCAAAAGGATCTTCAAATATCTCAAGTCAACACCAAAAGTTGGACTTTGGTATCCTAAAGGTGCATCTCTCAATTTAATTGGATATTCTGACTCTGACTTGCAGGGTGCAACTTGAATAGGAAGAGCACTAGTGGAACTTGCCACCTATTAGGTAGCTCACTAATCTCTTGGCACTGTAAGAAGCAATCTTTTGTTTCTGAAAGAAAAAGGGCCTTGAAGCCCGAAGGCATGTGAGAAAAATAAAATTTTTAAAGCGGAAACACATACCACACAAGAATCATTCTTTAGGACATAGATGTTACCTTGTTTATATTCGAAATTTGATGATCAAGGATAAGCTTGAAGATACAAGCCCTCTAATGTTGATCCACACCACTTCTTGTCAAGACTCAAGAACACTTCTTGAAGGCTACCAACAAACACCAAAGGAGGCAGGCTAGGCACACCAATGGAGAGGAAGAAGGTTATGTTTTAA
>QARZ01040785.1:16708-39170 GCA_013407115.1 Glycine latifolia | reverse complement strand
TTAGGTAATCGATTAAAATAGTACAAAACTGTATTTTTCCAAAAACCTTTGTTTCAATTCAAACACTTAGTCAATTTATCAAAGCCTTGTGAATTCTATAACTCTAATTGAAAATCTAAATGAATGATATGAATGCAATGCACTTGGATCACCAGAGATGCTTCTTCCTTTTACAATTAATTACAAATTAATCTTCAAGTCTTCAAGGCATGTTGAATGTTCAAAACCAAGCTTGATCTCTTGTCCATTCTTCAAGTGACTTCTTTGAAACCAACAGAATCTTAACATCTCCTATGTCCTTTCTAAAAGGATTCTCCACATTATTCAGGATGCTAGCAGTAAGTCTTGGGTCGCTCATCCCTCCCTCATTCTTCATCTCTACTGCCGTGCTGGAGTTCAGATCCCAGATGACGAGCCTATGGACCTTCAGACAGCCTCCGTCATGACTCCGAAGACATACACAGACGCGATGGAGAGCGCGGCAGAGGAGCGGCTACTTCGAGCTTCGAAGCTCTCTCCCGAGGAACTAGCAGCTCGCAGTCCTCGTGGAGCACCATTACCTCAGTCTCCTCCAGCCCCAGGCCCAAATGCACCTGCCCAGTCGAATCCACCTCAGTCTCCTCCGTCTCAGCAGTCCACATAGCCGATATTTATACCAGAGGATGACTTCTAGCATCAGCCTTCTGTGAGAGCTATGATGGAGCATCAGACTTGCCTGCTGGAGTATCAGGTCAGGCTGATAGAGGACCTATGCAGAGAGCGGAGCATCGACTTCTCCTCCTACCAGTACCACTTCATTCCCACACCGCCAGCTTTCCAGCCACCTGTAGAGTTCAGATCACCACCACCTGCAGCTCAGACCCCTCCAGGACCATCCAGCCCTGCAGAGCCAACAGTGGACCACCCTGGTGCATCTCAGGCTGTTGAGGACGAGACGATCGAGGGCGCGGAGTGACTCCTAGCATTATTTCTGCTTTTACTGTTTTTGATTTTCTATTCTTGTTTTCATTTTCCATACCATTTACATTACTACAGTACACATTTATATACTTGATACATTAGTGATATTTGATGCATGAATAATTTGATGTGAATGTCTTCTGTCTGAAGCAATATTTCGTTTTCGTTGCGATTCTTCAAATAATAATTACGTGAGTGAGCACACGATCCTTGTTAGTTGTTGCTGGGGACAACAATTTTCTAAATCTGGGAATGGGCGCATACACAGTATTTATTTGACAAATCACATTCAAGAGACAAAAGATATCTAACAGGAAATTTATACGTTTTGCTAAAATTTATAAGGATTTTAATTTTTTTTTTGAATAACTTGTTAAAAGCTTTTTTTATAGATCTCAGAAGCAAAATTGTGAAGTCAGTGATACATTAGATATTCTGTTAGGAAGCTTGAGTGAGATGAAATATGGCATGACTTGCATGAAGCATGATTGAATTACGATTATTTGTATATTAATATTCATGTTGAAGTTGAAATGACGCTTGATATGAAGCTAACAGAGGCTAACTTGAGTCCATAACCCGTGAGGATTGAGCCATACAGTACAAAATTCTTTCAGAGAGGCCTCACCGTGGTAAGTACTCTAGAACTTGATTTGTTTCTCTAGATGCATGTATATTTTGATATGATTAAGGCAATTTATTCTTTTAAGCCAGGGCCAAATTGAATCACCTTCAATTTTACATTGTCACCTCTTTTGAGCCTAAACCTTTTTATTCATACTCCTGAAATTTGAAACATAATCCTTGACCGCCCTACTTGAGATTGGAGAAGAAAGAATTAGAATCAAGACCATGGAATAGGGGGGAACAGGGAAAGGAAGGAAAGGTAAGAGGAAAGACAAAGTTACCCAAGAAGACAATTCTGGTATAAGAGTGAAGATGCCAACAGAACAAATCTGGAAAAAACCAAATCTAGTAAAGAAGCCTCGGGAAGTAACAAGTCTGAAATACCAGCTATCTAGCCTAGGGAAGTAACAAGTCTGAAATACCAGCTGGTGGATCTAAATATATTTCTCTACTACCTTACTCTCTCTATCACAAGTGTCCTGCAGAGGAAAAATCAAAGAATAAAGAATGGTATACAGCTAAGTGGAATTGGCTAATTCTAACAAAAATCCAATCTCAATTTTAGTCACTATCCAAAATATTCCTACCTTTAAGCCAGGCCAAGTTACAACCTTATAAAGACCTTTTGATCAGTTATGCATGCATTCATGTTTCTTATTTTCAGGAACTCGAGAATATGACCAAGCTTATGGTAGTGCTATCACTGTGTTGGATTGAGTGAGTATAATAAACCTTATACACTTGAGTGATGAGTGAAATACACACATCTTGGTAAGGAAGACTCAAGTGAAACTCTTTCAGTTGATGGAATTGAAAGTGTTACTGAAACCTTGATTGGAAATTGATTATACTTAGCATTGTGATTCTAAGAGTGTTAATTGTGAATTTATGCCTGATTGTTGAAACTAGCTTTCCAAATAGAAACTCTATTTATTGCTGAGGATAGCAATATATAAATCTGGGAATTATTTGATTTGCTTCCAGCATATAGTAGTTTTTAGGATTAATTGATTAATAAATTGTTTAAAGATGAGTAAATTAAAATAGGATTTGATAAATTATTACTTAATTGCATATTAATTTAAATTCTTAGTTATTTTTCATTTAGGAACCAACAAGAGGGGAAAAGAAGCAAAAAGAGCAAGCTAGTGCTCTCGAATAAGCCACGCGATCAGCGTGGAAGTGTCAAGATCAACAAATTTAGTTCGAAGAGCCCACGTGAGTAGCGCCAACCACCATGCCAATCACGCCAAATGCTGAAACACAGACTTCCAACTCGAATTAGCCACACGATTAGCGTGGCCATCCACGCGAGTAGCGTGGAACTACCAAAGGCCAACCCCTCAGCTCGAACAAGCCACGCTGTTAGCGTGGCCATCCATGCGAGTCATGCCATTCTATCAAAACTCAAGCATTCAACTTGAATGAACCACACGATCAGCGTGGAGATCCACGCTATTAGTGCCAGAGTTCCAGAGCAGCTTATTTAACTTGAACGCGTGGGATGCCACGCCAGTCGCACCACGAGCTCAAGTTTCCTGATTTAAAAGATTTGAAATTGATTTAGCTTGGGAAAACAGTTCCTCATTACTGGATTTAACCCTAGAACGTAGGGGAGATAAAAAGAGACCTTTGGGTCACAAAGAAGGGAGCTTTTACAGACTTATTGAAGAATTCTGCAGAAGAAGCCATTGAAGACCTTGGGAGAAGCTTGGAAACATTGAGGAATTGCAGAAATATAACTTTGTGTAATCTTTTCTTTTCCTCTCTTAAAATTCTCTCTAGGAACATGCTAGTAATGGAAATATTATCAGTTCTGAGTATGCTTGGCTAAATTCTGTATTGTGGTTGAGCCATGAACCTATGAGAATTCCTCTATGTCTTGATTGGTTTTAATAAGAGTTATCATAATTGCTTTGTTTTATTCTGTTCTTCATTGCTTTATTCTTAATTGGGACTGGCCATTCTATTAAGAGGTTTAGGGTTAGGATTCACAATAGGGATATTGGGATTCTAGTTTCTGAATTGAGTAAAACAACAATTTATACATTGCCTAGGGATAGGGATGTGTAGTTGCAGCAATTTCAAGATGTGTTGCTTAATGCTTGGTTTAAGAAGGAATCACTAAGGGATTAGGGTTTGTAATTCTACCAATGGGTTAAATTACTAAGGGATTAGGATTTAGCTACTTATAGGAGAATACATCAGCTGAGTAATTAGAAGTAATTCAAGTTAATAATCAATCGAAGCATAGAAGGAAGGAATCATAGGGGATTGCGCTTAACTACAATCATCTCTCATTATTGCAGTAAAATCCAATTAACATTCGCTACATTCTTGTTAAAATTCTGTCATTTTATTTACTTACAACCCAACAAACTCTCTCAACTCATTATTTGTCTTCCAATTTCTAAGACACTAAGTTGACATAAGATTGTATTCAATCCCTGTGGAGACGATACTTTACTTACTCACTTTATTACTTGAAACGAACGGTACACTTGCCGAGTTCGCAACAATCATCATCAGTGATCTGTACATGATTGGTTGATCTAGGTGTAAGGATGTAAGTAATGATGTAGTGAAGAAGCCTATCTTCTCCAGTCATGTTACCAATACCCAATTTGTTTCTTATTTGAGCATTTGGATTCAGCAACGTGCCCCTATAGGTATCCATCTTTGAGTAACCTCCAATTTCTTCTTCAAACCTCCTAACACCTCCACAAGAGATGCCTGCCACTACATTTCACACAGTGTCGTCAATCTCCATTGTTAGAGTCAGAGGGAGCTCAAGAGGATCAAGAAGCTGAGTATCTTAGGCAGTAAAGTGTTTAGGCTTTCTTACATGCCAATTCAATTTAGTAGTGGTAATTTGTGTATGTCTAAAAAGAGACTTCCTATGATCGATTTCATAAAGCTTTTATGAAACATAAAGTTTTCATGATTGCATAAAAAACCAAGTGTCTAATGTTTAAGTTTTTGGAAAAAAAATTCTCATTGGTTTAATCGATTACTAGCAAATGGTAACCTATTACTTAAGCTTTCAATAGCACTTTAATCAATTACAAAAGTATGGTAATCGATTACACTACACAAAGTCAAAGAATAGTCTTCTTGTGATAATCTACTATGATATTGTTGTAATCTATTACTTGGCGCGTGTTTAGAACAAAGACTTCCTATGATAATTATTACATTACTTATAAATCTTTTCTAGTAAGTCAAGAACACTTTAATCGATTAAATGAGTTATTAATCAATTACATAAGTGAATTTAATCGATTACATTAGTGAGTTAATCGATTACCGACAGTTACAAATTGATTTCTATAAATAGTTGTTGGGTGTTTTGAAAAGACACAATGAAGAATCAAAGTATTTTCATAAAATTTTTGAAGTAAGAAAAGATTCCAAGTGCTATACTCTATTAGACCCACAAATCCTAAAGCTTGAAGATTTCTAAATAGTTTCTTTTTGGGAAAGCTTTCAAAAGAAGTTTTGGAAATAAAGTTTTGAAGTAGTTTCTTTCACCATTGATTCAAGTCTAGTAATCTTTTGCATACACCACTATTGGATCATCAGGTGGTTTCTTTCCATCCAACTTGGTTCTGAATTATTTTGAATTTATTTTTGTGTAACTATAACAATAGTTTTTCTTAAGGCTTTTCTAGAATAAGTGTTTCTAGAGGTAAGAGTAGAGATAGGTTTTCTCTATGTCTTGATCACAGAGATTCTATGTGAGTTAGAAGTCTCATTCTTGATCTAGGTGTGATTAAAAGTGTTGTAAAAAGCTTGTAAGAAACAAAATTGTTATTAGTGGAACTCTAACTTGTTGGTTATAAGAACTGGATGTAGCTTCTCTAGGTTGAAAAGTGAACCAGTATAAATCCTTGTATTGATTACTTCATCTTTATCTTTTCTTGCTGTTATAACTTGTCATTCATTGGTGCTGCATTTCACAATAAAAAAAAAGTTTTTGATTGCATTCTTTGAGTAGTGGTGTTTGATTGTTTAAAAGCTTTCTTGGACTGTTTGTGATACGATCTTTTTAACTCTGATTGTTTAAGAATTTTTAATTGACCAAGATCAACCTATTCACCCCCCTCTTGGTTCTTATGTGTTGTTTATACTGTTTTCAATTGGTATTAGAGCAGGTTCTTGTGTGTTACTTAAGATCACTATCTTTTTTCAAAGAAAATGAATACCACACAAATTATCTTCAAGGATGGTACCTCCCTCAATCGTCCTCCCATGTTTAAGGGAGAACACTGCAGTTTTTGGAAAAACAGAATGCGGATTTTCATTCAATCAAATGACCTTGGTGCATGGAATGCAATAGAAAAAGGTCCTTTGATTCTAGTCAAAACTGTTGATAATGAAATGATTCCCAAAGAATGGGATGAAATGACAAACGTAGAAAAGAGGGTAGTTCAATACGATTTCAAAGCAAATAATATGATAATCTCTGCATTATCGTCTGATGAATTTTTTAGGACTGTTAGGTGGAATAGTGCTAAGTGAAAACAATATGAACACACACAATTAACCAAGGGGGGTGAATTGGTTAAAATTGGGTCTTTAAAAATTTATTTAAAACAAGCAACGGATTTAGGATCGTGTCACAAGGACACCCTTTAAGAAAAGAAACTTTCAGTCAATCAAGATTCATCCTTCACAGAAAGCAATAGTAGAAAATGTTTATCTGTTGATCATGAAAAAATTAACCAAAAGATTAGTAGTCAATGACAGCAAGATGAGAAATAAGAGAACACCAAGAGCTATACTGGTACACATTTAATCAATTAAAGTGTTCTTGAGCTTTCTAGAAAAGATACATGAAAAAAGTAATCGATTACTACAGGGATTCTCATTTTCAAAAACATGCTTAGTAATCGATTACGGATAAATGGTAATCGATTAACACAGTCAGGACTTGTTCTGTGTTTACATAATGTAATTGATTACTTAATGCTTGTAATCGATTTTTGTTCTTCATGGATCAAGTAATAGATTACCAATTTGTGGTAATCGATTAATGCAGTCTGAAAATAGTTTTCCAAAAACTTAACCATTGGCACTTGGCTTTTTATGCAATCATGAATGCTTAAAGCTTTTTCTCAAGACATGTGCTTTTTTTCTTTTTGAAACCATGAATGCAAGCCAATGAATGATGTTTATGCAATGCAAGGGATCATAGGAAGAAACTCTTAAACAACTAAGAAATTACATATGGCTTCAATTGAATGGCATGTAAAAAGCTTAAACTTGTCTAAGTCAAATAGCCTCCTCATCTTGATCGTCTTCAAGCTCCCCCTGTGTCTAACAATCTCCCCTTTTTGGCTTTGATCATGCCAAACTTCAATTGAACATATTTAACCTTCATGTGCTTTTAAGGGATGAATGCTAGGAGCTTTATACTTGATATTTGAAACCAATTCAACTTTTTGCAAATAACAAGTGTCAAGTATACTTTGCATAAACAATATTGCTCCCCCTATCTTAGGTAATTTGATATTAAGTTCAGATAAGAGCAATCAACAATTCAGAGTAAATTAGATATGGATTTAATTTGCACTTGCACATCATATATATGTTTTTCTATGTTTATTTATTTCCATTTTTCTCTATGTTCATTTATTTCTCCCCCTTTTGGCTTATCAAAGACAAAATAAACCAGTGAGAACAAGATAAGCAAGGAAGAAGAAAAGAAAAAATATTGTATTCATTAATCATTAAGTGCAGTACAAGAAAACATAAACATGAGATAGTGATGAAAATAACAACTGAAGATAAGAAAGCAGAAAAACACCACATCCACAAATAGGAAATTTCATCAACTAAACTAGAGATTGTCAAAATCTTTGAGAACCATCCTAGTCTCTATGTTCTCTAGCCTAGAAGTAATTTCTTCCATGGAGGAATTTGTTTAAGCTCTATGCTGATGATGCAGAACCAGTATAGCATCCATCTTTTGAATCATTAAGGTTCAAAAGGAGTCCACTGCTGTTGAGCAGGACCAGCTTCAGCATCCTCTTCCTCTTCAGCTCCTTCACCTTCATCAACTTCCTCTTGTGGAGCTTGTTCTCTAGCCATCAACCACCTATTTGGGTCTTTATCAAGCCCAACTTGTTGAGGTTCTTTCCAATGATGAGGTTGGTGATGTTTGTGGTGTTGTCCAAAATCTCATTAGAGACATCAATTCCAAAATGGTCTATAAACCTTGAGATTAAAATAGTATATGGAAATTGATAGCTGATTAACCTTGCAGACTTCAGCATAGTCTCTTCACAATGACAAGAACCCAGTTAATCTGAGTTGCAGTCTTCATGCCATGCACCAATTGCAAATCATCATCTTTGATTTGTGCATGATTAGTGGACCTAGTATAATGACCCTATGATAATCCGGGTTCGTATGACCGAGTTGTCACATAAAGCGTTGGGGGGGGAGGGGTGTATTCTGGAACTCAGATATGGGAGAGGTGTAGATAGCACCTTTTCAAGTCTGAGACCGAGTTGTGATCTCGGATGAGCAATCAGGTAGTGATCTCGGTCGAGCTCGGAGGAGCTCATGTTTGGTTGACTTGTAAGAGCTACCGGGTAGAGAGACTGGAATAGCTCACAATCCCTTTTGATAGAGTTACCAGGTTAGTGATCCTGAAAGCGGTTGGGAGGAACCTTGGACTTGTGAGTACCAAGGTCAGAATAGGTCAGATGAGGTCGGAATAGATCGGGATAGGTCGGATGAGGTTGGAATAGATTGGGATAGGTCGGAATAGGTTGGGATAGGTTGGATGAGGTCAGAATAGGTTGGAACATTGGACATACTATAGTGCCAAGGACGGGTTCTTATGCAATAGATTACATAAGTATTTATAACCGATTAAAAACAGGCAGTATTTGTTGTTAACCCGGACTTAGCCTTATGGCACGTAGGTTCTACATATTCTCTTTATTCAAGTGACACGTGTTAACTCTCTGCTGGTTGTTTTGACGCGGGAAGGCTCTCCTGCTATTTTATGACGCGTGTTAACTTATAGGCTATATAAGATATGCTTAAGTGAGATATTTTAGTAGTAGCCTCATTTCCACCGTCTTTGCTAAAACACTTTCTCTCTCTTGTTCCATATTTTATTCCATTGATAAAGTGAGAAAAGCTTCTTAGATAACCATTCCTTAACCTAAACACCTTCACATCCAACATGAGGATTGAAGAGAATCACCTTATAAGCTAGTTTTAACCCTTCGTTAGTTATAGAAACTATTAGGCAAGGAGATCATTTCTTCAAAGAAGGTGCAAACTTTCTATCTTTAAGAGTTAGAAGGCACGTTAAGGATATCCATGCTTGGAGAAACTGTGATCTAGCCTTCCTTGACATTTTTAAGGTAAGACACGTGAGTTTTACTGTTTCTTTTGAGTTTGGTTTTAAAAGGAAAAATGACCCATATGAGTTAGGTTTGGTTTTGGGTGATGGTTCTTTGGAAAAGTATAATTAGGAGGTTGTTGTGATGAAGGTTAAACCTTGAAAGTTAACTTTTCTGGGTTTTGGGTATTATGTTATGATCGCGTAGATCTTTGTGGGGTTTACAAGTCACTTGTTGGAGGAATATGTATGACATCTGGAAAAGAATGGGGTTCTTTTCATGAAACGGTTGAGAACTGTTCTTGATATCTTTCTTGCCTGGTGTAGGGCTTGATAAAGAAGATATTGGTGGTCAGGAAAACGAGGCAGAGGTAGTCGGTGCTGTGATCAGAGAAGGTGAGCTCTTTGTTCTTGGGAGTTTGTTCCCTTGATCTGTTTCACCATACTCATGGGGAGTGATGGTTATTGGATGTCATGGTGTGTGTATTTACATTGTGTGTTATTGCTTTTTGATTGAAACATACATGTAATAGATATGTGCACTGGTTGTCTAATTTGTATAACGGGATATACAATTGTGTACGTGGAGTGCACTAGTTGGCTAAGTTGTATATTTGGTTATACATTTGTGCATGTTGGTGGAATTCACGTGGAGTTCGGGGTTTGGGACCTCAGGCAAAGATACGTGATGTGTATGCGGAGTACACTGGAAGATATACAAGAGTGCACTTTATGTGTATTGGTTGTCTAACTTGTATATCTTATATGCAATTGTGTATGATATTTGCACTGGTTGGCTAAATTGCATATTCGTGGTGGAGTGGCACATTGATGTGGTTATGTACATGTATTATTTTATTAAAGGCCGGGTTGGCTATGTTATTTGTAATGCCAATATAAATGCTATGTAATGTGGAAGTGAACCAGGGGGAGGTGAGTCTCCAAGAACCCTGAGTTTACTGAGATTGTATCTCACCCCGTTTGGGGATTATATTTTATTGCAGGTGATAGCCAAAGAGCGGAGGACGAAGTCTAGGGTAAGAGACCCGAGTGGGGCTGTTGGTGGATCTCAATTAAGAGGCTGTGTTGGCCGAGGGTCCTGGACAAGAGGCCGAGACCGGGTTGAGGGAGCAGATTTGGAAGGCGGTCCTTTGTGGAGAGTCTTTACTCCATTTTTTTTTGTACGTTTGTAACCCGGTATGAGTTTGTTTTGTATGATGTATTTTTTTATGGAACAGAACGCGGGTGCCGAAGTGTATATCAAATTCCATACATAATGTTTTAGTTGTTTTGTTTAACATAAGTTGACGTCTTGTATATTTTAATGCTTCCGTGTTTACTTATTACGTTAAGTACTGCTGCGCTTAAGACCATATTATAATGTTAATGAACCGGATGCATACGGGGTCGTTACACCTTGGGGTGAGGACATAGGTGATCATATAGTGCAGCAACCTATCCTCCCTTGTTATATTTCCAACACCCAATCTTGTTTTCAATCTAACTTAAGGATCTAACAACATACCTCTGTATGTGTCAATCTTGTTGTATCCACCTATCGCTTCATCAAACCTTCTCACGCCTTCACAGGAAAGGCCAACAACAACACTCCACACTTCTTCGTCAATCACCATTGCAACTCCATTCACTTGGGAACGGAGAACCCCATACATGCTAGCTTTGGCATAAGTTTAGAACACTTTCACCAACTCAGGGTAGAAAGTACCCTTCAAATTTGTTCAATCCTTGAGCCTCCAACATAGTAGGGAATTGAAATCCCTCATTGATAAGCCAGTCTAGCTCTAAGTATTTAGTTGGCATGACTAGCTTGGTAGCATTGAACTGCATATAGTTTTACCTCTCAGTTTCAGTGTTGAACCAATTGTTGAGCCTGCTCACAACTGCACTAGAAGATTCTACAGCTTTTCTCTTGCTGGTTTTGGATCTTTTAGGGGCATTTGGGTGAGACATGATGATATTTTGTTGAAGAATGAAATGGGCAGAGATTTGCCTTAAGGAAGAGACATATAGAGCACAAGGATTAGCTCAGCGTGCTTTAAGGAAGAAGAGAATTTCAGGTGTGAAATGATTCACCTTTGATAATATGTATTTATAGAGTTCTTTGAAGGTTGAATTTGAATTTCAAATTCCTTGTAATAGCTTATTTCGTGTTTCAAGATATTTTATTGATACTGACACCAATTTGAATTTTGAATTTAAGATAAGATATGTTAGTTTAGATTTTTGAAAATTGTGCAATTTTTGCAGAAATGCCGTAGATAATTGATTACATAAGCCTGGTAATTGATTATTTCAAGGTAAAGTTTATTTTTGAACAAAGTGTAATTGATTAATATGATAGTGTAATCGATTACTCTAGTGGAGTTTTAACATAGAAGCAGTTCTCAATCATTAAGTAATCGATTAAAATACAGGATAACCGATTACTCTAGAGAGTTTCTGTTTCAGAAATAGCTTTCAGCAGCAAGTAAATTTATTCGATAGTGTAATCGATTACTACAGATGTTTTCTGTTTCTGGATTGCATTTAAACAACAAGTAATCAATTAATTCGATAATGCAATTGATTACTCAAGGGAGGTTTTCATTTTGAAATGCACTGAAAGTGTCAAGTAATCAATTAATTCGCACAGTAATCGATTACTCTAGTGAAGTTTTGGCTCTAACTTTGTCTCTAAACCTCAAATAATCGATTAAAGCATAAAATTATGTAGAGTGAACAGTAATTTTCATCAGGATTTTGAATTTTAAGCATATGTGATGAATAGCCAATTTAAATGGTATATCATGTAGTCAGATACATTATAGGTATGCTAGTATATATTAGATTCATCAAGGATTCCTAGCATGTTACTAAGATCATAGAATCTATCGCTAGATAAGGGTTTGGTAAAGATATCAGCCAATTGATTGTTAGTATCATAAACTCAATTTTGATGTTACCCTTTTGGATGTGATCCCTGAGAAAGTGATGTCTGATCTCTATGTGTTTTGTCCTTGAGTGCATGACTGGATCCTTTGATAGATTTATTGCACTTGTGTTGTCACACTGTAGGGGAATTTCATTCATCTCCACACCAAAATCTTGGAGTTATTGCTTAAGCCACAAACTTTGTGCACAACAACTTCTAGCTGCTATGTATTCAGCTTCTACTGTTGAAAGAGCAACACAGGATTATTTCTTATAATGCCATGAGATTAGTGAGCTTCCCAACAAGTGGCATGTTCCATTAGTGCTTTTCCTATCTAGTTTGCATCCTGCAAAATCAGAATCTGAGTAGCCAATTAAATTCAGTGATGCACCTTTAGGATACCAAAGACCAACTTTTGGAGTTGATATAAGGTATTTGATGATTATCTTGACTGTTGTGAGGTGTGACTCCTTTGGATTAGCTTAATATCTTGCACACAAGCACACACTTAACATTATATCTGGTCTACTTGCAGTCAAGTACAATAAAGATCCAATCATCCCTCTATACTATGACTCATCAACCCTCTTGCCTTTTTCATCTGAATCAAGGTAAGTTGAGGTTGCCATAGGAGTTGCAGCTTCTTTGCTTTTCTCCAAGTCAAATTTCTTTATCATTTCAAGGCAGTATTTAGTTTGGCTAAGAAATGTTCCATTCTTCATTTGCTTTATTTGAAGTCCAAGAAAGAATGTCAATTCTCCCATCATAGACATTTCAAACTCATTATACATAGAGATAGAAAATTCTTTGCATAAAGAATGATTAGTTGAACCAAATATTATATCATCAACATATACTTGAACCAATAAGATATCATTGCCATGCTTCTTGATGAACAAGGTTTTGTCTACTTGTCCTCTTATGAATGATTGGCTAAGCAAGAAGTTTCTCAATCTTTCATACCAAGACCTAGGAGCTTGCTTTAATCCATAAAGAGCTTTCTTTAGTTTAAAAACACGATTTAGACATTCGAAATTAACAAAACCAGGAGGTTGATCAATATAGATTTCATCCTCAATATATCCATTTAGAAAAGCACTCTTTACATCCATTTGAAACAATTTAAAATCCATTAAACATGCATATGCAAGTAGTAACCTAATGGCCTCTAACCTTGCTACTGGCGCATAGATCTCTTCATAGTCTATGCCTTCCTCTTGGTTGTAACCTTTTGCAACCAATCTAGCTTTGTTTTTGACTATGATGCCACTTTCATCAAGTTTGTTCCTAAAAACCCACTTGGTGCCAATAGGCTTGTGAGAAGAAGGTCTAGGAACAAGTTCCCAAACTTCATTTTTCTTGAATTGATTAAGTTCATCATGCATGGCAAGTGTTACGCGATCGGCAAGTGTACTGCTCGTTCCAAGTAATAAAGTGAGTAAGTAAAGTATCGTCTCCACAGGGATTGAATGCAATCTTATCGTAACTTATTATCTCAGAAATTGGAAGACAATTAATAAGTTTGAAGAGAGTATGGTTGTGTTTTGTGAATTACGTAAATTAAATAATGACAGAAAATTAACGAGAATTAAAAAGCGAATTTAAATTAATCTTTATGCAGTGATGATAAATAATTGTGGCCAGAGCACATTCCCCTTTGTTCCCTACCTTCTTTACTTGGATTAGTTGTTAATTTCAATTACTTCTAATTGCTCAGAGAGTGTATTCTCACGTAATTAGTTAAATCCTAATCCCATAGTAATTTAACCCTTTAACCCAATCAGAAATCCTAATTCCTTAGTAATTCCCTATCAAGCTAAGCATTACGCGAATACATCATATGAATTCTGCAATCATACATCCTTATCCCTAGGCAATGTAAAAATTGTTATTTTATTGCTTTCAGAAATTAGCGTTCCAATATTCCTATTGCAAACTCTAACTCTCAGAACTTTACTAGAATGGCCAAGACTAATAAAGAAATAATCACTGAAGAATAAAGTAAAACAAAGCAATTATCAGAATTTCATATTAATACCAATCAAGTTACAGAGGAGTTCACATTGGTTATGGCTCTAACCACAATAAGAAAGTTTAGCCAGACATAATCATGTCTAACTTCAAGAAATACAGAGACAGTAGAAGCATTACAAAACCTTCAATCTTTCTTCAATCTCTGGCCTTGATCTTCTCTCCACTTTCTCTCCCTCCGTTACTGTGTGTTTTCTGTGCCAAAAAGTGTTTGGTTTTATCTCCCACACGTTCATATATTTAATTTGGTAAGAAAACTCTTTTTCCCAAGCTATTTTAGTGCAAAATCACTTAAATCAAGTAACAGCATAACTGTGGCACTACTAGCGTGGGGTTCCACGCTAATCACGTGGACTGTTCGAATTGAAAGGCTGATCCTGAAGTCTGGCGCTACTCACGTGGTGTACCATGCGATCCGCATGAACTGTTCAAATTGAAATGGTCTTTTCAGACTATCTGGCACTACTGGCGCGGATGGTGACACTACCCGCGTGGCATGGTCGAATTGCCAGATTATTTTTACATGTTGGCGCGGATAGCGTGGGGATGGCGCGAGTTGCGCGAGATGGTCGAGAGCACCTGTTGCTTCTTTTTGCTTCTTTTCCTCTCTTGTTGGTTCCTAAATAACAAAAATACTCATAATTAAGATAAATAACAATTAATTAAACAAACTCAACAAATTCTAGCCTATATTACTAATTATTGAATAAATCATTAATCAATTAACCTTAAAAACTATCATATGCTAGCAGCATATGAAATAATTCCCAGATTTAGATATTGTTGTCCTCAGCAATAAACTGAATTTCAAGATGGAAAGCAAGGATCAACAATCAAGCATAACATCACATTTAACAATCTTAGAATCACAATGCTAAGTATAATCAAGTTTCACATCAAAGTCTCAACAACACTTTTCAATTCCATTAACTGTAAGAGTTTCACTTGAGTACTCCTCACCAAGATATATGTAATTCACTCAACACTCAAGTGTATAAGGGTTATTATAATCACTCAATCCAACACAGTAATAACGCTACCATAAGCTTGATCATATTCTCAAGTTCCTGAAGATAAGAAACATAAATGCATGCACAATTGATCATAAGGTCTTTATAAGGTTGTAACTTGGCCTGGTTTAAGGGTAGGAAAATTTTGGATAGTGGCTAAAATTGAGATTGGATTCTATTAGAATTAGTCAAGTCCACTTAGCCAGTCTATCACTCTTATTCTCATGTCTATCTTCATACATCTAATATTTCTTTTGTCTCTGTTTCTTCTATCTTCTCTTTTCTCTTATTTTTCCTTTTTCAAAACGCTGTAACGGAGAGAATAGAATAATGAGAAAATATATTTAGATCCACCAGCTGGTATTTTAGACTTGTTATTTCCCAACTGGATTCTTCACTAGATTTGGTTTTTGCCAGATCTGTTCTGTTGGCATTTCAACATCAAACCAGAATTGTCTTCTTGGGTAACTTTGTCTTTCCTCTTACCCTTTTCTTTCCCTTTTTCCCAATATCTAGTGGTCTTGGTTCTAATCCTTTCTTCCTCCAATCTCAAGTAGGGTAGTCAAGGTATATGTTCCAAATGTCAGGTATATGAATGAAAAGGTTTAGGCTCAAAGGGTGATAATGGAAAACTGAAGGTAAGTCAATTTGGCCCTAGCTTAAAAGAATAAACTACCTTAATCATATCAAAATATACATGCATCCAGAGAAATAAATCAAGTTCTAGAGTACTATCAAAGTGAGGTCTCTCTGAAAAAATAATACTATATGGCTCAATCCTCACAGGTTATAGACTCAAATTAGACTCTATTAACTTCATATCAAGCATCATTTCAACTTCATCATGAACATCAACATACCAACAATCACAATTCCAATCATGATTCATGCAATCCATGCCATATATCATCTCACTCATGCTTCCTAACAGAGATATTTAATTCATCACTGATTTCAACCATTCTAATTCTGAGATGTATAAGATATACTTCTAACACCTTATTCAACAAAATTTTCTGTTAGACATCCTTTGTCTCTTGAATGTGATTCTTCAAATAATGCGTGTGCACCCATTCCCAGATTTAGAAAATTGTTGTCCCCAGCAACAACTAAAAAGGATTACGCCACTAAAATACTCAGTCACGTGTGCATTATTTGAAAAATCGTAACCAGAACAAAACATTAATCTAAACAGAACATACTCATAATCAATTTAATCATAAGACAACTACCATATATTCATCAAGTATTCAATGTTTACTGCAGTAATGTAAAGGTACAAAAAATGAAAATAAGAAAAAGAAAATCAAAACAAGAAATCAAAATAGTCCTATCTATTACTCCTCTCCCGCCATCGTCTCATCCTCAACATCCTGAGATGGACAAAGGTGGTCTGTTGCTGGCTCTATAGAGCTGGAAGGTCCTGGAGGAGGAGGAACTGGTGGTGTCAGTGATTTGTGGCCAACTAGGGCTGAGGAAGTGGTGCATGCAGGTCCTGAGGCCGGTATGCAGTGTAATCAATACCTAGCTCTTTCGCAAGGTCCTCTAGTAACCTGGTCCGATACTCCTGTAACCTGGTCTAATATGCCACCTTTGTCTAAATGAAAAGGTAGTTGGGGGAGTCTTCATAGACCAGCTCATGTCGGGGTGGCCTCTGTGTAGAAGAAGAAGATGTGGTGTGCTGTGATGGAGGTGGGGCAGGTGCCTGTGGCTGAGGATGTGCCTCACGGGGACTCCGAAGAGCGAGCTCCTCTATAGATAACTTCGAAGCTCGGATAAGCTGATCCTCAGTCGCACTCTCCATCGTATCAAGATAAGTCGTGTGGGTCATAATGGAGGCGATCCGAACGTCCCTCGGCTCCTCGTCTGGGATCTCGACACCGGCTCGGTGGCATAGGTGTGAGATGAGGGAAGAATGAGCCAGCCAGGACCTGCTGCTGCCGTCCTGGATCATATGGAGGATCCTGCTGGACAAAATGTGAGAAATAAAGAGGTTACCTTCACCTCGTAAGACGTATAGGAGGGCGGCTCGCTCCAGATTCACATCTGTTATGTTTGTGGAGGGAATGACTGTGTGGTTCACGAATTGATGCCAAAATGCTGCGTCGCCCACCAAATTGTGTTTTCTCAGCTTCTCGGGCACATAATCTAACCCGGCCTTCGTCTTCCAGGCGATGTATAACCCTGTGATCCCATGCCTGATCCGGTCGGCCAGCTGAGGCATATCATCCCTGTACATCTTGCTATAGACGTCAAGCTGCATCCTCAGAAAAAGATGGGAGAACTCACAGCAGGAGAAAGGAGAGTAGCTAGTGTCGAGGAATCTCTCGATAGTCTTCTCGTCAAAAGGAACCTGGACTCCCCATACCCAGCTAATCTTTCTCTCAGAAACTGTCTCTCTATCCACGTTGGCAAGGAACTCTTTCAGAATGGAGCTGGAGCTCGGCTAGGGGAAGCTCACCAGTTGTTGCCACTGCCTCCTAGTGATCACCTCTAGCATTGGGGAGTCCTCAGGTAGAGACTCCTATAAGATCTTCTTCTCTGGGATGATCTTCTTGGGCAGGTACCATTGGTCGAAGTGCTCCTGGCACTCCAAAGAACGGAAACGGGCTTCGTCATATCCAGTAATGCGGGCCCGCTTGCTGCCAGATGCAGCTATGCTCTTCTTCCTGCTCTTTTCTATCTGTTTACCCTGAAACTCAGAAAATTCAAATAAGCTCATATGGTTTAAGATGAATTCATAATACAAAAAGGATATGAATTCTTGACCTGACAATTCCCAGATTTAAGTCCCAGATAAAAACTAGACAAATCCGCATATAGGTAAACAACTCACAGTCATCAATATCAATATGCTTAAAATTCACAATGATAATTCTGTAATTATGCATATATCAATAATATCCAGACATCACCTGATTCCCAGATTTGATTCTAAGCCTGGTCTCCTATCTCAGTCTATCCTCAAGCTTTACTTGCACAGTTATGATCAATTTCAACAATTATAGAAATGTTATGCTTAATTGACCAATAGGATCAGTGTTCCAAGTGACTTGACTCATAATAAGCAACCATTGATGTACATATTTGTCATATAAAAGAACTCAATATTGTCCAAATCACAATTCATGTTCAGTATGCCAGAAGCATCAAATTCATTCATATGGATGACAGTCAACAATCCACATTTAACTCTAATAAAAGAATTCATAATTAACATCAACACAACCACCCATAAAGCATTAAGTCAGTCAAAATCTATACTTGCGATTCCCAAAAAAAAAGGTCATACCTCAATCAAAACAAATCCAAGATAAGTGAAACCATAATAGTTTACCCCCAAGATCAGCATGCACACAATTATAAGGAAATTATTAGCCCAACTAGAATTCCCAGATTTAGCTTAGTTAATATCTTTAAGTTATTTGCCTCAACCCCTAAGCTATCCTTGATCACAATTCATGTTCACAACCATTCTTCATGAATGGAAGGTTACTAGATTCTTTTCAATCAATCAACTTCAATTGTGCAATTCGCCTCACCAATCAGTATCAAAATAGCAAGAAAACAATATGGTTCAGTTCTAGTTTACCAATCTAATTTGATATATATAATCCATACCAATCCTACAACAATAATCTCAAGTAATTCAGTTAACCCAAGTCAATATTCAAACAAGCTCACAAGGTCTAGGTTAATCAAAATTCCCAAATTTCAGTTCAAACAGGATATAAATATAATTAGGGAAATTTGATTTCACTCCTCAAGTAGAATTATTGATTCCAATGATTTCCACTCAATGAGCCATATGACACACAACTATTCCTTAAAAAGCAAAACAAGACCCAAAATAATGTAAACAACATGTCTCAATCACACAGAATCAGCATCCATTACATAATAAGAACAGAGTTGAAACCCCAGCCCACGCGATTGGCGCCAGTGTTCACGAAAATCGCGCCAGCTGGGTTTATGCCTTTTGAACAGCTTTATAACGAAAGTGGAAAACTTATCTAATGCCATCACAAATAAACATTTTTAAACAGAGTTCAAGCAAGAATACCTTGTCTCCCGCCATAGTTCAAGCAAGAATATGAATGAATGCTTAAACGGAACTTCAAGCTCATGCAACAATGGTGAAATGAGGCTGAATGGCTAATGCAATTGAGGTTTAAGGTTTTATAAAGGATGAGTTGAATGCTTTAGGGCGTAATGTAAGCAATGAGTTTGAATGAGGTTGAGAGAAAGGAGAGAAATTAGGGAGAAACTTGAGGGAGGCGCATTTTGGGTCTGGTTTCCCTTTTTAAAAAAAACTAAAACGACGCCTTCGCGCTACTCACGCCAAGTCTGGTGCGATCCGCGCGACATATAAATAAGTAGATGGTCTTTCAAACCTCTGGCGCGAGTCGCGCCATCCTCCACGCAGTTCGCGTGAGAGAGCTCAGATGGTTACCCAGGTTCGAATCCTTCGCGCGGATGGCGCAGTGAACCACGCAATTAGCGTGGGACTCAATTATTTGGTACCTAGATTCGAATCAATGGCGCGAGTAGCGTGGACCTCCACGCGGTTAGCGCCATAACTGTAAATATGAACCATGAATTCAAATACATGGCACTATGAGCGCCACATGCCACGCGATTAGCGTGGGGAATGCAATTAAGACTAGTTTAATTCGAATTAGTGGCGCTAATAGCGCCAGATGCCACGCGGTTAGCGTGGGAAGGCTGAATGCTCAACAATCATTTTCAAAGCTTTTCATCAATTGAGATTCTAAGTTAAACTAAGTCTATAATAAAAACCTTCAATAGAAGAACTAAAACAAAGATTAACAATTAACTAAATAAACTAATAAGAATTAAAAACACATAACATAATTCAAGCCAATAAAAAGAAAACTTAAATGTGAACAATAAATGAGTTAAGATCAAATCAAAAATCTTGGATTGCCTTCCAAGTAGCGCTTGTTTAACGTCATGAGCTTGACGTACCACCTTTCAATCATCAAGTGAATTCAGTGGAATAGAAACCGAATTCCTATCCACTTGACCACAAAAATAAGGTTTCAATCTGCATCCATTCACTTAAAAAGACCTGTCATTGTCTAAGGGGGAAATTTCAACTATTCCATAAGGATAAACTTTTCGTACTAAAAATGGACCAGAACAACGGGATTTTAACTTACCTGGAAAAAGCCTCAGGCAAGAATTATAGAGCAATACCTGTTGTCCCGACTCAAATTCTTTAGGACGAATTTTATTATCATGCCACTTCTTGGTCTTCTCTTTATAAATCCTGGTATTCTCATATGCAGCTAACCTGAACTCATCCAGCTCATTTAATTGCAATAATCATTTTTCATTAGATTTAGAGAGTTCAAAGTTTAAGAATTTAGTGGCCCACATAGCCTTATGTTCTAACTCAATTGGAAGATGACAAGACTTACCGTACACAAGTTGAAATGGTGACATACCTATAGGTGTTTTAAATGCAGTCTGATATGCCCACAATGTGTCATCCAGCTTTTGGGCCCAATCCTTTCTAGAATTCCCAACTATCTTTTCTAAAATTCTTTTTAGCTCTCTATTAGAAATTTCTACTTGCCCATGTAACACCCTTAGGAGAGATGACTATTTCTCCCCCGTTTACAGTTTCGCAAATGCTAACTCCATCTTGCGTAGCAGTTCCCCAAAATATATCGTAACACCTGTAATGCCATGAACTAAACATTTCCAAGAACTACATCTAGCCGGTGTGATTAAACAAGTCCTTCACAACAAACCCTTCTTCAGTCAGACTTTGAAAGTTCACTCATTTTCCAGGAATGAACCAATCTTCAGGAAAAATGTTTTTTGCATCTTCCACACTGTTGATAGATGAAACCCTAACAAGATCACTTAGTTTGGGAGCCATTGTTCATAGAAAGATTGAACCAAAGAGAGAAAGAAAATTTTGAAGAATTGATTTCTCAGATGATGTGAGATTTACAATGAATTCTAAGAGTTCAAGTTTTTGAAAAGAATTTCTCTTGTTGCCTACCTTTTCCTCTTATAGATTTTTGAAAAGAAAGCAAAATGTGTAATAATGGTCAAAAAACATTTAATATTTTGAAAAACTTTTCTCAATCATGGCGAAAAAGATGGCAATGCATGTTTTTTCAATGAAAATATTTTTTTTTAGCTTTATGAACACGCCTCCCTACATTCTACAAACTGAAACACGTGTTAGATAAGACAAATTAATTAAAGCATAAGATGATGGTAGAGTCTAAAGATATCTATAATATATATGCCATTTAGTTTGTTAAGCTGACCATATTTAAATGCTCCCTAATACAAATGAATCGTTCTTCAGACAAAGGCTTGGTGAAGATATCAGCCCATTTGTAACGCCATGAAATTTCGATAACTAAAAGAATATATTTGATGTATTTCTTGTATTATTTAATCACTTTATTAATTGGGATTAGTTAAAAGTTGTGTGAATTGTCCTTTTTCAACTACTTGGTGTGGATGTTAGGTTATGTGAAGTTTGTTTGGTCTATGTTTCAATTATTTGTGTGAAATGTTAATACATGGTTATATGACACAAGAAGGATAGGATAGAAGCTAATGTATCCAAGTGTCAAGTTTAGAGGTAGTTAGAATAGATTTAGTCATGATTATTTAACTTAAGGAAAGAAACAAAATTTTAGTAACATAAAGAGATCTAGCCATGTGGAATATGGAATAAAATCTTAAGACTTTAGATTAATGATACCTTAATAGCTATCACTGATAAGCGTTTGTCGTGTCGCTTCAAAACAATTAAACTACGCTAATTCTGTAGCACATGATTAACCTAGGTCGACTCAAAGACACAATCAATATGGTTCCAACTTCAATTCACTAGTAAATAATGGGGAGATTTTTATCAAACAATTTGCATGCGATAAATGAAAATTGCAGAAACTAACAAAATTGATAACAAGTAATGTAAAATAGATTAAAGAGCATCTATCCAATTCACCAAACCAAGTTATTTGAATCATTATCGTTCTCAGAAATTTATCCTATTGTGAAAGTTCATTCAATTTCATAGGAAGCAGTTCAATCGAATTAACCCCTAAATTAATTGAAACCACAACCCTAATTGAAATATCATCCAATTAATCTGTGATTTATATTCGAAATTAGGAAATGAATCTATAACCTAATCCGCTTTCAATCCTAAACTCATTCATAATCATGAAATAGAATAGCAATTGAAGAAGAAAGTGAACATTCACACAAAATTCGAAATACTAAACCAGAACTCAAATTCTTCTCTTGCTTGGGTTGGATCCTTGGATTGATTGATTATTTAGCCTTCCATGATCATCATCAATGAAAGCCCCATGAAATAAGTGCACGAAAATGGAAGAAGGGAAAATGAAAATGAAGAACAAGGAAGAACAGTTGAGAGAAAATAAGAGAAAGGGTTTTGATTCTAAAAACTTAAAAAGAGAAATGTAAAACTGTTTTTGCAAAATGAAATGTAAAGTCATAATTCCTCCTAATGTC
>QARZ01040785.1:4794-16698 GCA_013407115.1 Glycine latifolia | reverse complement strand
ACTAATATATAGTGACTAAGTCTGAAGAAAAGAATGGGCCATGAACAACCCATCAATTCTAATTATTTATGCTATTTACACCAATAAAAGTCAAACTAATATATAGTGACTAAGTCTGAAGAAAAGAATGGGCCATGAACAACCCATCAATTCTAATTATTTATGCTATTTACACCAATAAAAGTCAAACTCGCAGCCCAAAATACAAATGTAGTGGTTCTGACTTCAAAGCCTAAAATGACCCTCCAAATGGCAGAATTGGCCTCGGCTTATTTCTGGAAAACTTGTATATATTTTCGTTATCTTTCCAAGGACTACAAGAATTCTCAATTCGGAGTTCCATAGAGCTCTGTAGGTCCTGTACAAGGAAGATATGTCAAGTGAGCATAAAATCCAAAAATACGCAACAATTAGCAATTAAGCCAACTTGCCTAAGACAAAACTAAATTAGAATGGAAAAATAAAATTCCAAGAGAATTCAAATAAGCTAAGAATGATAAAAAATATTTAACTAAAGACACTTCATCAATCACATTTATTGGAAAGCACATGATGTACAAGTAGTATAAACATTGAAACTAGGTGTAGCCACATGTGATTGTATACATGATTTTGAGCAAAAACCAAAATGAGATACCAATTTGAAGTATGCCCGTGTGAGTGTGTTTAAGTGTATGCAAGATACACCAAAAAGGTGAAGCTATGCCTTATATGAATGAGACAAAAAAGAGAACAAGCTCCTTAAGGCAAGCTTTCCACGTGCACTTTAGTAATTAATAAGGGAATATTTGCTTTTTTATTTGATAAGCATGCATTAAATAAAATATCTTCATGGCATGATGACTTAGTTACATTAGAACCAAACTAAAGACTAACTAGGTTACATCCTAACTAATTTCTTTCCAACCTAACTAAATTTTTTCTCATATAAATACCTCCTTGATTTTTAAAAAAAAGTATGCACCTTTCGCTTGCTTTTTCTTTGTCAAAACTCACGGCCAACTCTCTTCCAACTTTATTATTTCCAAAATGTAGACTTCACCTTTATTTCTTCTTTTATTTATTCCAAACCATTTAAATACAAGACAATAATTCATTCTTTCAAGATCTTAAGGTGCAACCAAGTACTTGAAGGAGTTGAAAGAGAATTTGCTTAAGGTAGGCTAGGCTTCAATCTTGATTTAAGGGTTTAGTTGGACTTGATTTTGATGATCTTTGGAATTGATTTTGATGACGTTTGGACTATTTGTTTATATATTTATGTTGGGACTGTTTTGAATTTATGTTGAGAAGTAGAAGTTGAATGGTATGTTGAAATATGTTGATGAGTGAAGTGCTGAAACATTAGTGAATTTTGGACTATTTTTTAAATTTTATATCTCCCTCTGTACTAAAACAAACGAGGTTTTGACAATTAATTTTAAAGCTTAGGATGTCTTCTATGTTTTCCTAAAATATGGGACCAAACTGAGCGCCCAGAATTTATTTGAACATAAGCTGTCCAAAACTGTTCACACCCAAACAGCTACTGCCACCCATTTTTAAAAATTTATATCTCTCTCATTTCTTACTCAAATTAGGCTTATGATTTATGGAATTAAATATCTAGATGTGAACTATAACATATAAAATATTTGGCTAAATATGGATTTTTTACTGCTTGCAGTCATGAAGACAATAAGAGATGTTAGTGTCCTATTTTGAGCTTGTTGGCAGATTTGGAGTTTTGTTTTTAAAATACTATATCTAGAGTTTTAGAAATCCAATTGAGGCATGTGATAACTTGTAGAAAGCTTATGAGGTTTAGTTTAAAGATGGGAATTTAATGACTTGTAGATTAGCATAGATTATAGGAAGAATTGAATCATATGTGGAGAGAAATCTATACTTAATTATTTTCGATTTGGTATATAGAGCTCTGCGTTTGGACCAAAGCACATGAACTTGAGAGATCTCAAAACGATGCTACAAGGAGCTAACAGAGAGATATAGATAGGTGAGGGGAGTTTATTATTCAATTACAGCTTTTGATACCATAGTTGGAGTCAGGGAACCCAATTATGGAGATGTATGCCTGTCCCTATTGTGTGCTGGTTTTCAAGAAAAAATGTATTTTAAACTAATGGAATATGATTGCTTGTGATGTTAATGATATTGAAATGATGTTGATGTTGTTAATGATATTGAGATTAAGATGATATTGATGTTGATGATGACATAGATGAGACATGATGTTGATGTTGATGATGTCATCATGATGTATGTATGTTATGTATGTACATGGGGGGTGCAGTGACCAATTGGGTATCCTTGGGAGGGAAGTTAATGAGTTTAAGAATTTTAAGCATCTTTGGAGAGGGAAATGAATTGCTTAGAATTTTAAACTATCCAGGTTAATGCATTGATGGGCCCATGTTTCATACTTCATAATTGCATGAAAATAGAATGAAGGCAATACATATCTATGATTTTTTTTAGGATAAAAATGCAGGTACTAGGGGGCATGTCACCCGGTTTGGAACTCCCTTGTGACTCAGGCTGATCACCACGGGGGGCGGGGTGTAACGACCCGCAACGTCTTTACTGTATTACTAACTCATAACCATGATATAAATTCATTTTAATAAAAAGAACACCCCTTTTGTAACTTGTGAAAATGATGATAAATTTTTCGCGAGCATATAACGACCATCCTCATAAAAGAAAAGTAATTAAAGGTACTTATCAGACATTTCGAATATATGTATGCATATACCAGACATAATTTAATTACACGTAATAAGAGATTATGTCTCAAAATATACATCAAGTGTTTTTACAAATAGAAAGAGAAATAGAAGTCAGGGGTGTAATTAGCAAAACAAGGAGTGCATCCAGTAAAGTGCAACTCCTGCTCGGGATCATGTCCATGGACATCCTGGCAAAACATGGCGGTTCCAGAAAACCCGATCCTCTTCCAAAAGCACCTACTGCTACCCATTTGCTCACACGAACCCGGTTCGCGATCATCATAGGTACCAAACCACAAGGTACAACAAAGCAAAGGTGAGTTCATTATATTAAATAACAACAATAAATACAACAGGTAAGGGACACAACCCAGTCAAGAAGCAACACGGTCATCAAGATATCAATACGAATATTCCAAGCATCCATCAAACGATATTCAGTAAATAACCTTAGGATTCTCGAATGCGAGGATCGATTCAGGGTGAATTATTGTGAGCATCAGTAATGTTAGAAAATTATTCATATGCATTAATATTATTTGGATACTGAGGGTATGAACAATGAAATCCAATCCTAGTTTCTTTTGAATTAATTAAATTTATTTTCATAATTTTTCGTATTTCCGACACACTAGTTTCGTTATTTCCGTAAACCCATGAAATTTCTATTATATTTATTGTACATAACTATGGAACTGTTAAGTTTTATTTAGAAAAACTGAGTAGCTCAAGTCCCTGTAGAGACGATCTCTTTATAAATGTTGTAATCTGTGACGACATTGGTACGCCTTCCAATAGTCTAACAAGTTTCTACCGCTGTTGCTGGGGACTTGAGTCTCTCACTCAGTTCTTTCAGATTTAATTTTTCAATTGAATATGACTATTTCCTTACTTTCATTATATATTTTATTTTTATTTTTTTATAAATTCTCTTATGTTATATTTTATTTTCACTAACCTTGGTACTTATAGGTTATTGTAGTTTGTTCTTTTTCCATTATGCGAGGTAAATTTCTTGCAGATAAATTATTATTTGATCCATAAATTACTAAGCCTGCAGAGGAAAAATGGGAAGAAAAAGAAACAAACAACCAATAAGTCATTGAGTGAATCTTCTTCTATGTGATTCTCCTTCACCATAACAACCTCTTGTCATTGATATTATGGCTGATAAAGGGGGAGAAGAAAATAGACCACCAAGGAGGACTCTAGGTGATTGTAATGACCCGCCTCGTCGCTACTGTATCATCAACTCTTATCGTACAAAATTTAACTTTTAATGAAAACTTCATTAAATTGATTATGAAAAGGATGGTAAATTTTTAGCGATAATACAATTATTATACACATATTACAATTACATAATTAATTACATATGTACATATATATTAAATCAGTACATGTCATCCACACGTTAAAACTTCCTTTAGTTTTACATGTATATACACTTAAAATTACATATCTAACAAAAAGTCAAAGAACTAACTAAGAAAGAGTTGATTAAAAAAACACAACTCTTTCCCAAAAAGAAACCCAACGCCATCACCTCGGCTTGGCGGCTTTAACCAAAAAGAATCTCCCTCCAGAGTCACCTAAAGTTGCTCATCTAGTCACACGAACAAAGGTTCCCGATCATCACAGGTACCAAACACACAGTACAAAACAAATGAAAGGGTGAGTTTATCATACATAAACAACAAGTATTAGGTGACAATAATTAGAAGGGAACAACGATAACAACCACAATCCTTACTAGAAATGCATCAACCTAATACACATCCTACAAATCAATCATCCCACAACTCAAACAATCATACTCAGAATGATGCATGCACTTGACTCATCTATCAGCATGCAATGTGGTACCATATCCCAGAAATAGCCTCTCACAGGAAAAATGACTCACCGCTTATCAAGGCCACCTGTCATGTACTAGCCATTCACCCCCCCCCCCCCGGTGATCAGCCAATGTCGCTAGGGAATTCCAAACCTAATGACCCCTTAGTACCTGCGTTCTCAGCCCACTGAAATCCACAGGTACGCGTGTGCCTTCATTCTATTTCCATCCATGCACATGAAGTATGAAAGATGGGCATCATCAATGTATGACCAAGGCCAGGAACAAATCCTTCCCCGCAAGGATGACCAGTCATACACCCCCCATGTACATACATAACACACCAATGTGGGCTTGCCGATGCACTGACTGTGGCTAGGAACAAATCCTTCCCCGTAAGGATAACCAACCGGTCATTGCACCCCACATGTATATACATAGCATACAACTGTGGCACCATCAATGTATGACCATGGCTAGGAACAAATCCTTCCCCGCAAGGATGACCAGTCATACACCCCATGGGTATCCATGAATATCCACATCACATATCGATAACCATGGGCACCATCAATGCATGATCATGGCCAGGAACAAATCCTTCCCCACAAGGATGACCAATCATGTACCCCCCATGGATATCAGTATACATACACATCACATCATCTAAATATCATCATCATATATATCAAATTGATATTATTTCAGCATTATCCTCATAAACATCAACTTCATCTCATTTCAACATCAACAACCCAATAAACATATATCTCATTTGAACATTATTTCATTCAAACATCACCAATCACGTAAGCATTATCTCTTCTAAATCATCACAAATCTCATAAACATCATCAATCATTTCCATGGTATCTCAATTTCACTATCATCAGCAACATCAAAATAATTATACCACATCCCATTCGTTAAAAACATTTTTTTTGTTTTGAAAATGAGCACACACATGTACAAACACATAGTCGATCATAAGTACATCGCATCCCATTAGTTAAAAGCTTAGTTTCTCTTGAAAAACTAGCACATAGCAAGGACAGACAGTTATCTTCATAGTTGGACTCCCTGGGCCCTAACTATGGTATCTAAACTATTACCAACATAATAAACTCCCCTTACCTAACCAGGAGTTCTCCCTATTACAACCTAGCGGTGTTGTTTCACGATCCTTCAAAACACGTGCTTCCGAACACAGAGTTCTACATACCAATTTGAAGACAATTTAATATAGAATCTAAAGGAAAGATCAAAGTTAACAGTTGGGGTCAAATACCCACTCAAATGAAACAGGGGCTAAACGATGTTTTTGGGAGTTCACATCAAAAGACATCAATTTGAATTTTCGATCACACGAATGTGACCAGAATTCAACAAGGATCGCAGAAATGACATCAATTTCATAAAAAAGGAGACTTTTACAACATCTCATTTTCAAAGGGTTTTCAAAGGATATACAAAACTCCCAACAAAGGTACCCAAAACACCAAAGACACTAAGAGAAGCTTAAACTAGCTAGAAGAAGATAAAGGGAACTAAGATTACCTCAAGGAAACCAAGAAAGAAGGATTTAGAAGCTTTCTCCTCCACCAAAACTTTGAGAGATTTTTCAAAGATTCTGTTCTGATTACAAGGTTCCTCTCTGTGTCGGGGTTCCGTGGCAAGCTACGGTGGCCCTTGGTGGTTGATGGTGGTCTAAGGTGGTGGAAAGGAGGTTTCTAGGGCTTTTGGGCGAAAAAAGAGAGAGCAAAATGCCAAAAATGTGTTTCTACGTGTCTGGTGTGTATTTATAACCCGACAGGCCCGCTTAGTGCACACTTGCTCACTCAGCGCAATTTCCTCTCTGTCAAGAAATTTCGTGGAATTGCGCTAAGCACGGCTTTGCTCGCCCAGCGAGAAAAATTCTTATGAAGATCCCAACGGTCAAAAGATGTAGAAATGTGTTGGGAAGCTACTGTCAAAATTTTAAGATGATCCAAACTAACCAATCATACTGTCAAAATCCGGAACTGTAGTTTTACCAAAGCATGTTACGAGCCAAACTACCCCTCTTGCATTACAAAAATAAATCAAACAAAGTTCACATAACTTAACATTTATACCAAGCAATTGCATAAGTTTAATCTACACAATTATTCAAATAATCCAAACTTATCAAACAATCAAATAACACAACACATACACTAATCATATACTTTTAGTTATCGAAATTTCAGGGTGTTGCAACTCTCCCACCCTTTTAGAAATTTCGTCCCCGAAATTTACCTGACTCAAACAAAGCTGGATAGGCCTCACACATTTGACTCTCCAGTTCCCATGTTGCATCCTCTCTTGATGTGCCTCCCTAGATCACCTTGACCAAGGAAATTTCTTTCCCTCTTAGGTGCTTCATTTGCCGATCATCGATCCTCAAAGGCAATGTTTCATATGTCAAGTTTTCCTTTACTTGGATGTCATCTAACTTGACCACATGAGAAGGATCATGGACATACTTACGGAGTTTGGACACATGAAAGAAATTATGAAGATTAGAAACGGACGGAGGTAATGCAACTTGATATGCTACAGGGCCGACTCGTTTAAGAATTTGGAAAGGACCAATAAAACGAGGTATAAGTTTTTGAGATTTCAACGCTCTGCCAACCCCAGTCCACGGAGTAACTCTCAAGAATACATGATCACCAAAAGAACCTTATTGTTAGACTTTTGGCAAGCGTACCAATTGTCGTTGGAAGTTACAGAATTTATAAAAGATCGTCTCCACAGGGACTTGATTTACTCAATTAATCCAAATAAAATTTAACAGTTCAATAGTTATGTACAACGAGTATGGTCGAAGTTTTGATGGTTTTACGGAAATAACGGAAATAACGGAAATAATGTAAACTTAAATAAATGAAATTAATTGAAGAGAACGTAGGATTGGGTTTCATCATTCATACCCTCAGTATTCAATTAATATTACCATGTATAAATCATTTTCCATCATTACTGATGCACACATTAATTCACCCCGAATCGATCCCTCGCAATCAAGAATTCTAAGGATATTTACCGAATATTGATCCCTCACATACAAAGTAAATAATCCAGCATTACAATCATAAATCGCGTGCTATTTGCAATCTAAACGTTATGCTCTATTCCTAGCAACGTAACGTAAAGAGTAAAATCATTCAGTTCAAATCCTAAGAGTACTTTCCAGTTAAACTTAGAATCCAATTTCATGAAACTAGTGATCAAGTAGAATCAAACATTAAGAACAGAATGAAATCACCAGAATGAGTAGAAAAGATTCATACATATATCAAATATCAAAAGAAATACATAAAGGTAAGAAGATTACATCCAATCCTTAAGAGAAACTAACTAATCCTGGTGTAGAGCAAAAGATCAACAGAAAACATGATGAAGGTAGCGATCCTCGAGCCGTTCCTGCAGAGTTTCCAATCCTTTTCCCTCTTCTCTCACCTCTCTAAGCCCTAAGTATTTCTCACTTCTCTCCCTCCAAAAACCATGTTTTTCTTCATTTGGTTATCTATTTATAGGAAATAATGACCTGCTTAAGCTCACTCACCCAAGCGAGCAATTTGGCCTTGTTTCACTCGCCTGGGTGAGTTAATGCACGCTTTCTATAATGTTCAATTGCCTGGGCGAGCAAAATGAACTGCTGCCACTCGCCTGGGCAAGTTAAAGACTTAATGTTGAGAGAAGCTACTCGCTTGGGCGAGCTCTGGGCCATTTTAGTTGCAAAAATTTCCTCTATTGCCCTTTTTGCCCTTTTGTGCTTGTTGATAAGTGCCATATCTTAGTAAAATTAGGGTTACACTGTAGGCACTTATCTTTCATTTTACTAAGAATATTTATAAAAACTTGCCCTAATCTAGTTAGTTTGTATTTAGTGCTTAGGATAAATGTTGTGTTCATATTCTTGAAGATTTATCCAATCCTTTCTTGCTTTTTGATAGGTTAAAGGATTTACGAAACTTTCGAATACATAAAGCAAGCAAAAATGGATCATAAAGTAAACATGGGAGGTACAACAAGCAAAACAGGCCCATAATCCATCAAGGCCCAAAAGCTTCTTCTGGATGGTATGTTTAACTTGCCCAAGCGAGTGAAACATGCACAAAACACTGGCTTGGGTGAGTGGCTTCTGCAAGTGGGCCTCCAAGTGGGTTTTAAGCTCGCCCAAGCGAGCAAACAAAGGCAAAAACACTCGCTTGGGCGAGTGAACTCGAGCAGCCAACCCCCTATAAATAGCCATGCACCCCCCAAGGAAATCTCACTTCTTCAACTCATTTTGTCCTTCCTCCTTGTTCCCAAGCTTGTTCCTAAGCATCATACTCTTTAAGCTTTGTTAGTAGGTAGTTGGATAGTGAGAAAGGTGAGAATTAGTGTGAAAAGTCTACCGAAAAGAAGCGGTGATGAGTCCTTTCATCTATTCTTCTAAGGAGGTTCTCTCCATGTTTGGCTAGCTTCCCTCAAAGGATTGGATGTAATCTTCTTACCCTTAAGTATCTCTTTTAATATTTATGTATGCATAAGTCTTTTCTATTTATTATTGGTAAATTTATTCCGCACTTAATGCTTGATTCTACTTGATCAATAGTTTCATGAAATAAGGTTCTAAGTTTAACTGGAAAGTACTCTTAAAACTTGAACTGAATAAATTTATTCTTTACGTTACGTTACTAGGAATAGAGCATAACATTTAGATTGCAAATAACACACGAATATGATCGTAATGCTGGGGTATTTATTTCATATGCGAGGGATCGATATTTGATAAATATTCTTAGGATTCTCAAATACGAGGGATCGATTTGGGATGATTTTATGTGTGCATCAATAATAAAAGAAAATAATTTATGCATGGTAATATTAATTGAATACTAAGGGTAAGAACGATGAAATCCAATCCTACGTTCCTTGAATTAATTAAACTCGTCTTATTATTTTCCGTAATTCTCCATAATTTTCCGTAATCATTCGAATCTTCTGCACTAAATTTATTATTTCCGTTTCTTCTAAATTTTCATAATTTATGTTAATCCACAACTACATGAAACTCCGTTCACACTCATTGTGCATAACTATTAAACTGTTAAGCTTTATTTGAATTAACTAAGTAAATCAAGTCCCTGTGGAGATGAACTTTTATAAATTTTGTAACTTACAACGATAATTGGTACGCTTGCCAAAAGTCTAACAAGTTTCTGGCGCCGTTGCCGGGGATTTGAGTTATTCAGTTCTTTTAGATTTAATTTTTCAGTTTAGTAGGACTTTTTCTTATTTTCGTTATTTACTTTAGTTTTGATTTTGTGTATAAATTTTCTTTTATTTTAACTTCGATGCTTACGGGATATTGTAGTTTGTTCTTTTTCCTTTATGCAAGGTAAGTTTTCTACAGATAAACCTTTGTTTGATCCAGAAATCACCAAAACAGAAAGGAAAAATAGGAAGAAAAAGAAACTAGAAGCCAATAAGACATCGGAGGAACCTTTGTCTATTGATCCTCTTTCATCAGAAAAGTCACCAGTTCGTGATAATATGGCTGATCGAGGGGAAGATGAAAATAGACCACCAAGGAGGACTCTTGGTGACTATGCTTACCAACATGGCCCAAAGCATTACAACAGCATAGTCATCCCTCCTTTCAACAACAAGGTTGTGGAGTTGAAGCCAGCATTACTCAGTCTAATCGGTTCACATCCCTTTGCAGGGATGGACCATGAGGATCTATACACTCACTTGTCCACATTCATGGAGTTGTGCAGTACCATGGGAGCCTCTGATGCAGATGCTAAAGCTGTCTACCTCAGAGCTTTTCCATTTTCTTTAACAGGTAAGGCAAAGACTTGGCTTCAATTCCAACCAAACAAAAGTCTTAGCACTTGGGAAGAAGTGGAGGAGAAATTCATTGCCAGATTCTTTCCTCCATCAAGATTCATAAGCGCAAAATCAGCAATTGCTACTTGTTCCCAAGGATTTAATGAATCTCTCTGTGAAACATGGGAGAAATTCAAAATCACTACTACGGAGGTGTCCAAATCACAATTTTGATGATGCTGCACAATTACATATTTTCGACAGTGGTTTGAAACCTCAAACAAAGATGATTCTTGATGCCTCAGCTGGAGGTACGATGATGTCAAAGAGCCCGGAGGAAGCAATTGTAATCATTGACTCCATAACAGCCAGTAATTACCAATCTCATCATGATAGATCTTCGATTCAAAGAAAATGTATAATTGAGCTGGATACTCAGAATGCAATTCTAGCTCAAAATAAACTCTTGACTCAACAATTAGAGGCCTTAACAAAACAGATAGGCCAACTTCCTCAACCAATTCAACAAGCACCTCATGGTTGCCAACAAGAGGAGGTCCATTATTTGCAGAATCATACTAAACCTCAGCAAAATTATTAAGGAAATTACCAAGGCTACAGAGATGGTCCAAGTTCTTATGGCTGGAAGCAACAAAATGATAATGCATATTATGGTCCAACTAACTCTTCCTTTGCAGGTCCTTCTAATAACTCATATGTACGTTCTTCAAATATGAGTCCACCACAACAACAAGAAGAAGCTTAGCCTGATAGAATATCAAAAATGGAAGATACTCTAACTCAATTTATGCAGATGTCCCTTTGAAATCAAAAGAACACTGAGACTTCCATCAAAAATCTTGAAGTTCAGGTTGAACAACTTGCAAAACAACTATCTGAGAATAGAGGTTGATCTTTTTCAGCAAACATACATGAAAATCCAAAAGAACCAAGGAATTGTTTTAGAGTGGATGTCCTGAATGGAGGAATTTCTGACTCCAAGAAGTTAGTTCAAGGAAAAGATCGTTTAGAGAAAATATCAACTGAAGCATTGAAGGAGATGAGTGAATCTGAAGAAGATAGTTTAGATCATCTCCAACAACCAGATGCTTTCAAGGAAATTCCTTACCAGCATACTCTCTTTGAGGAAATTTTAGAGGAAGAGAAAGATCAAGAATCACAGACAAAGGTAAATGCAGTACCTCCACATGCTAACAATGTTTTCCTTGTAGGAAATTTAAAGAAACCAGTTATCAATAAATCAATGTTCTCTGAAAAAGAAAAGAAACTGGTGAAAATATTGGAGGAAAATGCAAAAGCCAAAGGCTCATCATTATTGTCCAATTGCTGGGAGCCAGAGCCATAACAAAGGCATCCAGCTAATACGACGTTAAAGAAGCGCTCCTGGGAGGCAACCCAGTGTTTTTAAGCTTTCTTTTAAAATTTGAGTCTTATGTTTTTGAATTATATTTCTTAACTTTACTTTTTGAATTT
>QARZ01040781.1:70832-129533 GCA_013407115.1 Glycine latifolia | reverse complement strand
TTTTTTTTCACATCAATAATTAATACAATATAGGACAAAAAAAATAATCGTTCAGGCTCAAAGTGGTCGACTAGGGAAAAACCAATCAAACAATTCACATGTCTTAAGAAGAAAGCCTATCAGAAAACTCAGAATTTATTCAAGGATATGCATGTCAAAACAGAGAATAGAACAATGTTAATGAAATGATCAATTCAACCACACTAAGATAATCAAAGCTTAATACTCACATTTCTAAGGGTAGATCTAAGAACAGTTCACAACCATGCATGCTAATCACAAACACACACACACACACACAATATTTTGTATATTGTTTTTAACAAAGGAATAACTAAAAACACAATTTTAAACCCAACAACTTTTTTTACATGGTGATGGAACTAGAATAATGCAAGAGATCATGTATATACTAAGAGCTCAACATTGGGAAATTAATGTTACCCCACTCCACACGTATTATATGTAGTGTTGAGTTTAAGGGAAGCTGCAAGAAGATTGAAGCAAGGTGTTAGGCTTGATGTTTTAGCTTTTTACATGCCCAATCATTTGAAGGCATTTGTAATTTGTCTAAATGGTTCAAGTGCATTGCCTTGTAATCTTTCATTAGCAAGTGCATTCTCATGATCATGCATACATGGTTTTTGATCTTAAAGAAATCAAATGGTTTTATAAAAAAAAGTTAAGTTCTCAATGGCTAAGTTTTTTTAAAAAAAAAAAAAAGCAAAACTTACTGCTTTAATCGATTACACAATCATTTTAATCGATTAAAGACATTCATACAATTCTGGAAAAGCCTTGAAGAACAGTTTAATTGATTACAGGCTTCTTGTAATTGATTACATAGTGTTTAATGAAAAACCATGCATCATTGGAATAATCGATTATCTTAATTTGTTTATCTTGATGTTGTTCTGGTTTAATCGATTACAGGACGGATTAATCGATTATTTTGTTCATGAAACCATTTCCAGAAAGCTGAAGAACATATTAATCGATTATTTAGTTGTTTTAATCGATTACATATGGCAAAATAATCGATTACATCAGCTTAAATCTGCTGTATATAAAGATTTGTGAGTCTATTCTCTATAAATAGATAATGAACGAATTGTTCTAGATAGATGAGTGATTTACCCAAAAGACAAAAAGCTTTCTAAGAGTTTCAGAAACTGATTTCTGAGTGAAAAACATTTCTTGTAAGGATCAAGAATTCTGGGTTTTTTTTTGTGAAGATGTGTTAAAGAAAAGAAGGTTTTCAAGATAGTGATTATGAGCTATTGTTTTTTACAACCTGGAGAGTGTGGTGATCTCAATTCATTTTATCCATTCATACATGAAAGATTACAGGTTATGTTTATCTTGAACCTATCTTTTTAGATGTTCTAACATTTTTTTTGTTGTATTGTGATATATCAGTTTGTTTCTTTTCAAGCATACTAGAGTAGGGTTCTCTAGGTTTGAGGTCCTGAGTAGAGTTCTCAGTATCTTGGTGATTTGTATTCTAATAGGGTTTTAGAATTCAATATCTTTGTCTCGTGTTGATAAAGAGAGTCACTTGTAAATTGCTTATAAAAGATTCTTTGATATAGTAATTACTCTAACCTAGTGTGGGTTGGAAGCAACTGGATGTAGCCTCCAAGGTTTAGAGGTGAACCAGTATAATTGCATTGTCTCTTGTTTAAAATTATGTATGTTTCATAGCTTGTCTTTGTGAAATCAGAATATTATTATCAAAGAAACAAATTCTGTCATTGCATTCTTATCAAAGGTTGATCTTGGGTGAAGAAAGATTTTTGGACTTTACTAAAGGGTGAACAAGTGATACGATCCAAGTTTTAATTCCGCAATTTGTTTCAGAAAATTTTAAATATCCAGTTTAAACCAATTCACCCCCCTCTTGGTTTATTTGCAGTATATTCATTGTATTTTCATGTAGTATCCTCAATGCATCAAAAATAAGAACAAAATAAAGACAAAATTAAAGATTGAATTGAAATAAACTAAACTAGATACTGAAAAGAAAATTGAAAGTAAAATAAAATAAAAAGAAATAAAAAAAGGAAATGATAAAGAAAACCTCATCAAGATGGAGGTGGACCCTGGAAAAAGCAGTCCTAAAGGTATTGAAAGAACTCCATCTAAGCTGCAAAGCTCTTTGTCATCAGTTGATGGTGTTGCTCAAATCTGACAACATGCGCATCCATGCGGCTAGCCACCAATGTCTGATGTGTATCCAAATGTATCTCCAGCAGATATCTCAATGTTTTTCCAAAAGAGTGCGTATTAAGCACCATCTGACCATGTTGTATTTGCTACCAAGAGGAATAACCCTTTTTCAAGTGTATTCATGTAGGCCCTGTAACACCTCAAATTCTTTTTCTGAAATATTGCTTTAAAATAGTTTAAATAATATATTTTGCGGAATATGTGTCATTAAATTTAATTTTTATTTCTAGGTTGACAAGATATCTCAATGTTTTTTTTCCTTTGAGAAAAGAAGGAACACGTATAATTAAAGCATGTACATATAATTAAAATACTCATGAATAAAAGGTATCATCAAAATGCGTTCTCTGTTTAAAAACCATTTTGAAAGTTGTTGCAATTTTTCTTCCACCCTCCCACAATGCTATAATAAAGTACAACTTATAACGAATTAACTTGCACAAAATTAAATGATGATAAACTGAAAGAATACATAATCATACATACTGAGCCTCAGTGGCCCATAAGATATAAGTATAGATGTACTGAAACAATTACAATTGTTTGCAAGAAAGATAAAATATTCACCACCCCTCAAAACATTGCATGGTATCACCAAAAGGATTAATGCAACAAAATATCATGACACTAAGTATAGAAATCTTCCCAACCCAAATATACATCAAAAGGGGAAAAAATCCTACACTCAGAGCGGTCACTACCCAAGACCCAATACTACTTAGGCAAAATGATATCCTTAGAAGGGTCATTATAATCTTCGCAGGAGTCCCACTTCTCGTCGGATGAAATCATCTATGTTGGATATAGGGGGAGCTGCAAGAAGATTAAAGCAAGGATGAAGTAATTGGCTTGATGTTTTAGCTTTTTACATGCCCAATAAATTTAAAGGCATTGGTAATTTGTCTAAGTGGTTGAAGTACATTGCCTTGTGATCCTTGCATTGCATTTGCATTCTCATTAACATGCATACATATTTTCATTAAAATGTGAAAGCTATTCAATGATTTTAAAAGAATCTAAGTTCTCATGGTTAAGTTTTTGGAAAAATGAAAACTTACTGCTTTAATTGATTACACAATGTTTTTAATGGATTAAAGGCTTTGTTCTAAATATGAAGAACATATTAATCGATTACAGGCTTCTTGTAATCGATTACACAGTACAATATGAAAATCATGCATCACTACTTTAATCGATTTCCATTTTATGTAATCGATTATCTTAGTTCTTTATTCAATATGTATTACTGGTTTAATCGATTACCACAATCCGTAATCGATTACACAGGCTTATTTCATATTTTGAGCTTTATTGCTTTAATCGATTACTAGTCTTATGTAATCGATTACCACAGCTTATTTCACATACCTAATGACTGCTTTAATCGATTACATTATGTATTAATTGATTATCTTGTTTGTGAAAAGTTTTCCAGAAAGCTCAAGAACATATTAATCGATTATCTGGCGTTTTAATCGATTACTTATGGTAAAATAATTGATTACACTATCGTTTTAATCAATTATATTCTGTTAAATAAGTTTTTATTTAAAGCTTGATGGGTCTGCTCTTTATAAATAGACATTGAACGAATTACTCTGAATATATATGTGATTGACCCAAAGGTTTCAAAATCTTTCTAAGAATCCAAGATACTGATTTACTGAGTGAGAATCACATCTTGTGTGAGTTCAAGATTTCTGATTTTTAGAAATGATGTGTCAAAGAAAAAAAGATTTTCAAGAGTATTGATTCTGAGCATTGACTTTCATACAACCTGGATTGATTGGTAACTTCGTTCATTCATTCATTCATACATTGAAGGATCATAGATTGTGTCTCTCTTGAATCTTTCTTTAGAATTTCTGTGTATTAAAATTCTGATGTGAAAAATCAAATAAGTTCTTTCAAGCTTTCTAGAGTAGTGTTCTCTAGGGATAAAGATCTGAGTATGGTTCTCAGGATCTTTGTGATTTTTTTTCTAATAGTGTTTTAGAATTCAGATTCTTTATCTAGGGTTGATAAAGATAATCACTTGTAAATTGCTTGTAAAGAATATTTTGATCTAGTGAAAACTCTGGCCAAGTGTTGGTTGGAAGACACTGGATGTAGCCTCCATGTTAGTGGGGTGAACCAGTATAAATTGCTAAGTCTTTTATTCTAATTCTGTGTATCTTTCGTTGCTTGTATTTGGGTAATCAAAATATAATCAATAAAGAAAGGGTTTTTGTCATTACATGCATAACAAGGGGGATCTTGATTGAAAGAAAAGTTCTAGTTTTCCAAAAAGTGATTGGGTGATACGATCCAAGTTTCAATTCCGCAAATTGTTTTAGAGAAAATTTTAATATATATGTTTTAACCAATTCACCCCCCCATGGTTAATTGAAGTGTGTTCATTGTGTTTTCAATTGGTATCAAGAGCTAGTTCTTGAAAGTTATTCAAGATCACCTTCTTTCAAAAGAAAATGAATACTACTCAAATAACTTTTAGAGAGGGAGCTTCTCTCAATCGTCCACCGATGTTTGAGGGATAGCATTTTAGTTTTTGGAAAAATCGTATGCAAATTTTTATTCAATCAAATGATCTTGGTGCATGGAATGTTATTGAAAAAGATCCTTGGGTTCCAATGAAAATTGTTGATAATAATTTGATTCCTAAAGAATCGGATGAAACGACAGATGCTGAAAAAAGAGTTGTGCAATATGATTTTAAAGCTAAAAACATGATTACATCAACTCTTTTTGACAAATTCTTTAGAACTGTGAGATGCAGAAGTGCAAAAGAAATATGGGAGATGTTGGAGGTAACTCATAAAGGAATAGATGAAGTAAGGAGATCAAGGAAGCATGTCTTGATTCATGAATATGAGATGTTCAAAATGACTAATGCTGAAAACATATCTCCGCTGCAAACAAGGTTCACTTACATTGTCAACCATCTTCTTGGTCTTGGAAAGACTTTTGGTGCTGAAGAATTAAACATCAAAATACTTAAGTCTCTTACAAGACCATGGCAACCAAAGTTATAGCAATCAAGGAATCCAAAGACTTGTCCAGGATGTCCATGGCTGCACTTTTTGGTAAGCTTCTTGAGTATGAACTTGAATTGTCATAACTAACCAATGCAGAAGATGCGGATAAGAAACATAAAAGCATAGCCTTGAAAGCTGCATCCTCTTAGGTGGAAAAGGAAGATGACTCAAGTGAAGAAGATGAAGATGACAACATGAATCTTATTGTCAAAAAGTTTAGCAAATTCATGAGAAGAAACAAGAACAGAAAGTTCACTAAGTTCAACAAGAAAAATGACAACATCAACAATAACAACACCTCTACCAACTTCACTTGCTTTGAATGTGGAAAGCCTGGACACATTAAATTTGAATGTCCAATATTTTGAAGAAGCAACAAGGTTAAAGGAAGATAAAGAAAGAAGGGGAGCCAAAGAAGGCATATATAGCATGGGAAGACAATGATTCAACAACCTTAGAATCATCAAGTGAGAATGAAGAAACAAATGTGTGTTTTACATCCACATTAAGTGATGATGAAGATTTCTCAAGTGCTGAATTTGAGTTAAATTTTGAATATGATAATATTGTTGATGCTCTCATGACATGCATGAAGAGGCTCAAAAGCTTGCACAAACCAATAATAGGCTAAAAGGCAATCTCAAATGGCATGTTATATAAATTGCTGAATTGAAACTAAAATTTGTAATTTGGAAGAAGCAAATGAAAAACTTATTTCAAGTTACAATGCTGATGGATGTGTATGTGCCATATCAATTTCAAATGACAATAAATGCAATCTTTTATAAAAAGAATTTGATGATTACAAAAAGAGTCAAGGGTGAAAAGTACATGCTTTTACTTTCAGAAAATTCTTACTTGGTTGATCCTTTGAAAAAACTCTGTAGAGGAAAATGTAGTTTGAATCAAATGCTTAGTGTTCAAAAGTATGCAAGAGATACTCTGTTTTGGGTTACAAACATAGATCAAAATCTTTTGGAAAAACAAAGTTTGTACCACCAAAATAGAAATATCAAAAAGTCTTTCCTAAAACCAAGTATCATCAATTGACTCATTTTGAAGAGCATAAAAACAATTACTTGCAATTATTGTATGAAGAAAGGCCATACATCTATTAGGTGCTATGCTAGGAGATACTATGTGCCTAATGGTGAATGCATTTGGGTACCTAAGAGAAAAAGGAATTCAACTAACCCCTATGGACCCAACCCATATTGGGTACCTTTCTTTATCACTTAATTTGAATTTTGTAGGTGTGTCTAAGAGCAAAATCATCACTATGGTATCTTGACAGTGGCTGCTCTAGACACATGACAGGTGACATATTCATGCTTACAAATGTCATACTAAAAGATGGAGGATTGGTCACTTATGGTGATAATAACAAAGGGAAGATAGTTGGAGAAGGAGACATAGGAGATAACCTTAAAACTATGATCAGAAATGTTCTATATGTTAAAGGCTTGAAAAATAATCTCCTAAGCATAAGCCAACTATGTAACAAAGGGTTCAAAATTTCCTTCAATAACAATTGCTGATTGATTTGTGACAGTCAAAATGGTGAGGTTATCTATATTGGTAAGAGAAAGGGTAACATTTATGTTCTATCCATTGAGCATGCATTCATTCATAACACTAGCTGCCTTGTAACTAAAACTAATGAAACATGGTTATGGCATAGAAGAGCTAGTCATATAAACATGCATCGTATGAACAAGCTTGTAAGAAAGGATTTGATCATAGGCTTGCCTAAGATTAAGTTTAAGAAGGATAAAATATGTGAAGCTTGTCAAAAAGGAAAACAATCAAAGAATTCTTTTCAAAGTAAAAATGTTATTTCTACTTCTAGACCACTTGAATTGCTTCATATGGATTTATTTGGTCCTTATAGAACCATGAGCTTGGGGGTAATTTTTATGGGCTTGTTATTGTAGACGATTACTCAAGATACACATGGACTTTATTCATAAGATCCAAGAGTGATGCATTCACAACATTTAGAAAGTTAGCCAATATAATTCAAAATGAAAAAGCATGCAACGTTACCCTGGAACCCCCAATCACTCTTATCCACTTGCCTCTCAACTTGCAAGAGGTTCTGAATTAGCACACATTTGTTTTCAATCCATTGAAGGGACTACCACCCTAGTGCACCATTAAACTATTGCTTGGGTCGAAACCAATAAGTAAGTGTTAGCTTATATAGATATGACTTCCATCACAAAGATGAGGTGAAGTGCTAGGTGCATGAATTGATGTTGAAAGGTGTTATTCGCCACTCAGTGAGCCCTTTCTTCAGTCCAATCATTTTGATTAAGAAGAAAGATGAATCATGGCACAGATGTGTGGATTTGTGAGCTCTGAACAAGGCCACTATCCCAAATAAGTACTTTACACCAACCATTAATGAGTTACTTGATGAACTCCATGGTTCTAAATTCTTTTTGAAGACTGATCTTAAATTGGGATTTCACTAGATTTGAATGTAGGAAAGTGACATCCATAAGACTTCATTTCGAACTCATGAGGGCCATTATAAGTATTTGGTCATGTCATTTGGGTTGGTTAACATCCCGTTTATATTCCAGTTGACCATGAACTTAGTGTTTTTGCATACTTCTTCGCTGGTGTATTCTATTTTTTTTTTCTTTTTGCGACATCCTTATATACAGTTCTAATTGGCCTTCTCATTTAGCCCATCTTGTGGAGGTATTATACCTTTTGGACCTTCATCAGTTTTTGGCTAATCGCAAAAAGTGCTCGTTTGGGCTACTTTCCATTGATTACCTAGGTCATGTTATCTTAACCCAAGGAGTGGAGATGGAGTTTTCAAATTACTGTTGTGTTGGAAAGGCCCACTTCTATTAATGCCAAGGATGTTCGTGGCTTCCTTGATCTCACGAACTATTACCGTGGTTTTGACAAGGACTACGATAAGCATACTCAACCACTTACTCAACTTACTAAAAAGGAGGGTTTCTTATTGGGGATCAGATCAACAATGTGCATTTGACTGCCTCAATTAGCGTTTGGCTACTTACCTTATTTTAGTGCTTCCCGATTTCTCCAATGATTTTCTCATCAAGTGTTATGCCTCTGGTATTGGCCTTGGAGTTGTTTTGATGTAGGACCTCCAACCAATAGCCTATTACAGCAAGGCTCTTTCTCCTCACACTCTCTCTAAATTAGTTTATGAAAAAGAGATCATGGCCCTTAACTTGTCTATGCAACATTAGAGGCACTATCTTTTGGGCAGAAACTTTAAGGTGTATATTGATCATCATAACTTGAAGTATCTTCTCCAACAATGTCTCACCACCATCGACCAATAGTGTTGGCTTTCAAAACTAATGGGTTTCCCATTTGAGGTGGTTTATAAACCTGGACCAAAAAATAAGGCTAATGGTGCCCTATCCCGACAACAACCAACTTCTATTCTTAATGCTATCTCCATAAGTCCTTACTGGATGGATTTTCCAACAATCAGGAAGGAAGTTCAAAAAGATCCCGATATGGTTCATTTGAAGGAAAATTTGATAAGCAACCCTGCATCCATTCCTCATTATACTTTCCATGATATCCTATTATTCTTCAAAGGGCGCTTGATGTTACCCAAGACTTTTTTTTATCCCCAATTTATTGGCTAGGTTCCATGACACAATGACAAGGGACATTTTGGGTTTACTAAGACTTATAAAAGGTTACTCTCTAGCTTCTTTTGGAAGGGAATGAAGACCTTTATCATGGAGCACATCTACTAATGTCATGTGTGTCTGATATGATCCAACAAGGGTCCAGTGAATTCAAATATCTTTTGGAATGGGTGACAGGCCCAATGACCAAAGGAAAACCGAAAGGAACTAAGAAGGCTTTCCAAAGCTTAGTCATACAAGTGCCCAAACCAAAAATTGTCTCATTTGTAGAACTTGAAGACAAATTCAACAAACTTAAAGACAATAATTTGAAGAACACAACCAGCCCAAGAGTTTACACTCAAGATGCAACTATGGGCTGGAGTTTATTTGGATGGATTACATAGTTTTTGGTCTAAAGAACTAACTAAGGCCCATTTTCTAGTTTTCCTTTAATTTTCGTATTTTATTTTATGTAATAAATCCATATGGTTGTTGACATCTTTTAGGTCAATTTTCATGTGTTTAGGCTTCCTAAGTTATTGTAGTGGTTACTAGGGTTTTATTGCTTGTGGATATTTAATGTTAGTGGGAATTTAATTCCTAGTGGGATGTTTGGAAAGAATCCTAGCCTATAAATAGTAGGAACTTTGTAGCTTTGAGGCAGATTTGAGTCTAAATGAAAGTTTGAGTTTTCCCCCTTTTGTGAGACCTTCCCTTGGTTCTTGGGTAAAGAAATGAATATGATTTTATCAAGGCAATTTGTGGCGATTAAATCCATTACTTATCACTCACTATCTCACCTATTTCTTGAGTGTGGCATCAATGTCCTTCTCTAAAAGAAAACTAAGTCAATTTCTAAGTCTGATGAAACTTTGGAAAGCCTTCTTAGTTCTTTTTGGTGTTGCTTTGGTCATTGGGCATGTCATCCATTGCAAAAGATATTTGAAGTCATTGGACCCTTGCTGGATCATATCAATGTCAAAGCAACAACTACCAGGCCATGTCTTCGATGAGATTATTGCAACCCATTCCAATTCTATAGATCATTTGGGACGACATCTCCATGGCTTTATCACCAGGCTGCCATGCTCATAAGGCTATGAAGTGATTCTCATAGTGGTTGATCATTTTTCTAAGTACGCTTATTTTTTGGCTCTCAAACATCCTTACACCGCATGAATGGTGTTTGTGACCTTTCTCAAAAAGGTGGTAAAATTTCATGGGTTTCCTAAATCTATTATTAGTCATTAGGATCCCCTATTTCTTAGCAAGTTTTGGAGCGAGATGTTTTGTCTTCAGGGAACAACCTTATGGAGGAGTACACATATTATCCCTAGGCTGATGGATAGATGATGGTTGTCAACTATTGTCTAGAAACTTTCCTCCACTGTTTTGCCTCCAAACAATCCACTAAGTGGTACCTTTGGCTTTCCTAGGCCGAATTTTGTATAATATGTCCTCCCACTAAACCACTAGTAAGTCTCCATTTGAGATTGTGTATGGTTTCTCTCCTCCCTTTATACTAAGGTACTTAAATAGGGGAACTCATGTATAATTCGTAGCAATTGAGCTGATAGATCGAGCTCCACCAATTGAAGTTTCATTTGCACCGAGCTTAACAAGCCATGAAAAAGTACACGGATTCTCATCGTCGTCATGTGGCACACGATGTTGGGGATTTGGGTGTATGTCAAGTTGCAGCCACATAAACAACAATATGTTGCTTGCCGAATAATCCCAAGCTATCTCCTCATTATTTTGGGCCCTTTCAAATTTTTTCGCGAGTTGGGGAGGTAGCTTACAAATTGCAATTGCTAGATTCTTCCCGAATCCATTCGATGTTTCATAACTCAAATGATCTGTCAAAAGTGGTTATGTTGTGATTTATATCCCTCTTAGATGGCTATTGATGAACCAAAAACACCAAGCCCAGAAGCTATTCTTGATACTCGTACTAGAAAGCTTCATTGCTTGACAATGGAGGAGTGGCTCGTCCTTTGGAAGTCTCAGACCGTGGAAGCAACCTAGGAAGTGGCATCCTCTATCAAGGATAAATTTCCTAATTTTGGCCTTGAGGACTAGGCCAGTTTGATAGGGTGTGAAATTGATAGGTGTGATAACCCTAAGTTATGGCGTGGTTGGTACCAGTAGGTGTGCCATGACAAAACTGAAGAATAGACTGAATCTCATGATCAGGCACACACCTTCGGATCACTTGGTCACTACCAAATCTCCACAAATAAGGATCATCCCAAACATAATATTTAGCATCACTCTTAAGTTTATCTATTTGGAACCTAGATGCATGAGGTGGAACAACAAATGCAACAATGAAATTAACAATGTCAGCAAACCAAGGTGTGACATGTGATGAATGCAAATGCATCAAATGCTCATCAAGGAAATTATCACGAATGGGAAAAGACTCAAGAGGTCCTTCAATCCTGCTCAAGTGATCAGCAACCAAGTTTTCTGCACCACTTCTGTCCTTAATCTTGAGGTCAAACTCCTAAAGAAGAAGCATCCACTTGATCAATCTAGGTTTAGCATCAGGCTTCATCAACAGGTACTTCAAAGCTGCATGGTCAGTAAAGACAGCGATATGGGAGCAAAGCAAATAAGATCTAAATTTATCTAAAGCAAAAACAATAGCTAAAAGCTCCTTTTCAGTGGTGGTGTAGTTAACTTGGGTTGCATCTAAAGTACGTGAAGCATAAGCAATGACATGGGAGAGTTTACTAACTCTTTGTGACAACACAACCCCAAGTGCATAATTAGAGGCATCACACATCAGCTCAAATGGAAGCTCCCAATCTGGTGGCTGCATGATGGGAGAGGTAGTCAGCTTCTTCCTCAATCCCTCAAATGCCTCTTTGCATGGCTGGTCAAATGTAAAGTCTACGTCCTTTTGGAGAAGCTTGGACAATGGCAATGCAATCTTACTGAAATCCTGAATGAATCTCCTATAAAAACCTGCATGTCCAAGAAAAGAACGTACTTCCCGCACAGAAGCGGGGTAAGGCAAAGAAGTAATCATATCAATCTTGGCCTTATCGACCTCAAGACCTCTACTAGAGACCAAATGCCCTAAGACTATACCCTCATGCACCATAAAATGGCATTTCTCAAAGTTAAGAACAAGGTTAGTCTTAATACATCGGTCAAGCACTCTAAAGAGACTATCTAAACATGCATCAAAAGAGGAACCATAAATAGTGAAATTATCCATAAACACCTCCATGCAACTCTCTAATAAATCAGAAAAGATGCTTACCATGCACCTTTGGAAGGTGCCAGGTGCGTTGTATTGGCCAAAAGGCATCCGTGTATAAGTAAATGTGCTAAATGGACAAGTGAATGTGGTCTTGTATTGATTCTCTGGTGCAATATGAATCTGCATGTAACCAGAAAAACCATCAAGAAAGCAATAATGTGATTTACCTGCCAACCTCTCTAAAACTTGATCAATGAAGGGAAGAGGGAAATGGTCCTTGCGAATGGCCTGGTTGAGTCTCCTATAATCAATGCAAACTCGCCAACTGTTGGCCACTCTAGTCGGAATCAGCTCATTATCTTGATTCTTCACAACTGTGAGACCCGACTTCTTAGGAACCACTTGGACAGGTGAAACCCAAGTGCTATCTGAGATGGGATAGATGATCCCTGCAGCTAGTAGCTTTGTCACTTCCTTCTTGACCACATCCAGGATAGTGGGATTCAGCCTCCTTTGTGACTACCTCACCGGCCTAGAATCATCTTCCAAAAGTATTCGATGCATGCATATAGAAGGATTAATGCCAGGAAGGTCAACAAGGGTCCATCCAATGGCCTTTTTGTGGCCCCTCAAAACATGCAACAACTTTTCTTCATGCTCAAGTGAGAGACTACTAGATATGATGACTGGAAGCTTTTGAGCATCATCTAAATATGCATATTTGAGGTGCTCAGGTAGTGACTTCAGCTCCAAGAAAGGTGGCTGAATGGTGGAAGGCAAGGAAAGACTGGGGGCTGAGGGAAGTGGGATAGTAGGCTTAGAACCTGTATCTGTACCTGCAACATAATTAGAGTGAAGTGCGGAGGAAATCTCCGCACAAATACTACATGCAACAGCAGAATCATCACAGGTACAATTGCAAGAACCAAGATCAAAATCAGAAAAATCAGTAGAATCAGAAAAATCAGAAAGTAAATCAGAAATATCTAGACTATCTACTGCAGCATCAATGATATCAAGAAGAAAAAGAGAATGCTCCTCTACAGGATGTCTCATGGCCTCAAAAATGTTAAACTGGACAATGTCATCACCAAATTCCATAGAAAGAGTTCCTGCATGCACATCAATTTTAGTCCTAGTTGTCATCAAGAATGGTCTTCCTAAGATTAATGTTGAACCATGACTAGAAGACTCATTCTCCATGTCCAAAATATAAAAATCCGCAGGAAAAATCAAATTATTAGCTCGTACCAACACATCTTCAATAAGTCCAAGTGGAAGCGCAACACTCCTGTTGGCCAAGTGAATGACAACATCAATGGGTTTCAACTCACCAAGGTGTAGTGATCTGTAAACTAACGTGGGCATGACATTAATGGAGGCTCCAAGATCATACAAGGCATCTGCAAAAGTAATATCTCCAATGGTGCATGGAATAGCGAAAGTGCCAGGGTCCTTGCACTTCTATGGCAAGGTGTATAGTGGCATGGAATCAATAGTCTTGTCCTGTATGAGTACAGATACATTCCTGCCCATCTTCACTTGCTCATCTCCCTTTAGCTTCCTCTTATGAGTGCACAAATCCTTCAGAAACTTTGCATATTTTGGAATCTATTTGATTGCATCCAATAAGGGAATGTTGATTTCAACCCTCCTGAAAATATCAAGCAAATCAGAATCAAATTCCACTTTCTTTGCAGAAATGGATCTAGAAGGAAAAGGTAGAGGAATTAGAGGAGTATGCTTTGGTGCAGAATCTGATTTAGCACCATCAACAACTGTTGAATCTGAAAGCTCTTTGCCACTCCTCAAGGTAATGGCATTCACACTCTTTGGATTAATCACTGGTTGTGCTGGAATGTTGCCAGAACCTTGCTGCTACATCTGGTTGACAGTTGTAGCTAATTGTCCAATCTGAGTCTGGAGGTCTTGGATGGTGGCACTGACATTCTATTGAAACTAAAGGTTAGTGGTGGCCATTTGCTTCATCAAGTCCTCCAAAGAAGGTCCAGAACTGGTCTGCACAGGTTGTGCAGGTGGTGTAGGTGCAGGTGCAGGTTGCTGGAACTGTGGTTGTTGTCTGAATGGGGGAGGTTGGTATTTGGTGGTGGCAGGCTAGAAGTGCTGTTGAGGAGGTCTGAAGGGATGCTACTGTTGTAGTGGACTAGGACCATATGTGATAACCCTAAGTCATGGCATGGTTGGAGGACCTGCTGTCCAAACAGTTTATCAGACCGAGTGTTTCGCCTTGGGGAGCACCGGTAATCTTTGTGAAGAAAAAGGACGGCAGCATGAGACTATGTGTGGACTACAGGCAGTTGAACAAGGTTACTGTGAAGAACAAGTATCCTCTGCCTCGTATAGATGATCTGTTAGATCAGTTGAGGGGAGCCAGAGTGTTCTCCAAGATAGACCTGAGATCTGGATATCATCAGATTCGGATTAAGCCTGCAGACATACCTAAGACAGCCTTCCGGTCTAGGTATGGTCACTATGAGTATCAGGTCATTCCGTTTGGTCTGACGAATGCCCCTGCAGTGTTCATGGACTATATGAACAGGGTATTCAGACCTTTCTTGGATCAGTTCGTGGTAGTGTTCATAGATGACATTCTAATCTACTCCAAGACGGAGACAGAGCATGCCAAGCATCTCAGGACAGTCCTTCAGATCTTAAGGGACAAACAGTTGTATGCTAAGTTGGCCAAGTGTGAATTTTGGTTGACAGAGGTGAAGTTCCTTGGCCATGTGATCTCAGCAGCTGGTGTGTCTGTTGATCCCAGCAAGATAGAGGCAGTGATGTCCTGGGAGAGGCCCAAGAATGTGTCTGAGATCAGGAGTTTCCTGGGATTGGCTGGCTATTACAGGAGGTTTATTCAGGGGTTTTCCTAGTTAGTGGTACCTCTGACTCGACTCACACGGAAGGGGGTTCCATTTGTCTGGACCCATGAGTGCGAGCAGTGTTTCCTTGAGCTGAAAGAGAGATTGACCACAGCTCCGGTGCTGACTCTTCCAGATCCTGAAGGAATCTTTGAGGTATTCTGTGATGCATCCAAGCGGGGACTTGGATGTGTGTTGATGCAGGATCAGAAGGTGGTTGCCTATGCTTCCAGGCAACTGAAACCTCATGAAGAATCTTACCCTACACATGACCTGGAGTTAGCAGCTGTGGTATTCGCTTTGAAGATTTGGAGGCACTATCTGTATGGTGCCAGATTGATTGTGTTCAGTGACCACAAAAGTCTCAGATATCTCTTTGATCAGAAAGAGTTGAATATGAGACAGAGGCGTTGGATGGAGTTCTTAAAGGACTATGATTTTGAGCTGAGATACCATCCAGGCAAGGCTAACGTGGTTGCTGATGCTTTGAGTAGGAAGCATATGACTGTTGCATGTCTGATGATCTCTGATTGCAAGTTGATAGAGCAATTCAGAGATATGCACCTGACAGTAACAGAAGGTGCTCGGGGTCTTGAGTTAAGCAGGACCAAGGTAGATAATGAGCTGATCAGAAGGATTCGAGAAGCTCAGCAGCAGGATGAAGATATTAGGGCCATGATTGGTCAATCTGATGTTACATGGGAAGATCAGGACTTGGTGAAATACCAAGAGCGTATTGTAGTGCCAAAGGGCGAACTGAGAGATGTCGTCTTATCAGAGGCACATCAGGGTCAGTTCAGCATTCATCCAGGAGCCACCAAGATGTATCATGACCTGAAGAGGAGTTTCTGGTGGCCAGGGATGAAGAGAGATATAGCCGAGTATGTGGCCAAGTGCATGGTGTGTCAAAAAGTTAAGATTGAGCATCAGAGACCATCTGGTCTACTTCAGCCTTTGGAGATCCCTGAATGGAAATGGGACAGCATTTCCATGGATTTTGTGGTTGGATTACCGAGGACTCAGAGTGGATATGATTCCATCTGGGTAATAGTAGACAGGCTGACCAAGTCCGCTCATTTCTTACCAGTGAGATCCGACTACACCACAGAGAAGTTGGCCCAGCTTTATGTCAGGGAGATTGTGAGATTGCATGGAGTCCCTGACAGTATTATTAGTGACAGAGATCCTAAGTTCACCTCCAGATTCTGGGGTGCACTTCAGGATGCTTTTGGGACCCAGCTCAGGCTTAGCACAGCCTACCATCCTCAGACAGATGGTCAGACGGAGAGGACCATCCAAACTCTGGAGGATATGTTGAGAGCTTGCGCTTTGGAGCAAGGTTCTAGCTGGGACAGATATCTACCTCTGGTGGAATTCTCCTACAACAACAGTTTTCATGCCAGCCTAGGCATGGCACCATATGAGGCTTTGTATGGCCGACGGTGTAGAACCCCCATATGTTGGGCAGAAGTGGGTGAGAAGCAATTACTTGGACCTGAGATGGTTCAAGAGACCTCTGAGCAGATCAAGATGATCAGAGACAAGCTGATTAAGGCTCAGAGTCGACAGAAGAGTTATTATGATCAGAAACACAGACCCTTGCAGTTTGAGGAGGGTGATCACGTGTTTCTGAGGTTATCTCCAGTGACAGGTGTAGGACGAGCTTTGGGTGTGAGGAAGCTGAGTCCTAGGTTTATTGGTCCATACCAGATCCTTGAGAGGATAGGACCAGTAGCATACAGGCTAGCTTTGCCTCCCCAGTTGTCAGGACTTCATGATGTATTCCACGTGTCTCAGCTGAGGAAGTATGTGGCAGATCCCTCACACGTGGTTGAGCCTGACACAGTTCAGATCGGAGAGAATCTGACGAGTCCTACACGGCCCTTAAGGATTCTGGACCGGATGGAGAAGCAGATCCGCAGTAAAATCATTCCCATAATTAAAGTACAGTGGGAAGGCAGGATGCCTGAGGAAGCAACTTGGGAGCGGGAGCAGGAGTTGCTACAGTTATATCCCGAGTTGGCTACCAGGTATGTTTCTGAATTTTGCGGACAAAATTCCTAAAAAGGAGGGGTGAATGTGATAACCCTAAGTCATGGCATGGTTGGTGCCATACCTCCCCGCGCTATCGCGCGGGGATTCGCATCAGAAAACCCTGTTAAGGGTGTGGCGCGGATGGCGCCAGGTCTGGCGCTGATGGCGCCAAAGTTTTCCAGCCCACGCGGATAGCGCCATGGGTGGCGCGGATCGCGCGGCAAGTGGCCTGGAAAATCATTTCTCACTGGAATTCCACGCGGACAGCGCCAGAGGTGGCGCGGGTAGCGCCACAGGTTCTGGAAGCTGACGCTGATGGCGCGGAAGTGGCGCTGATAGCGCCAGAAGCACCGACATTCTGGCGCGGATCGCGCGGGAGGCAGCGCGGATCGCGCGGGAGCTCGGGCAGGCAGTATATAAGAGGGCAGTCGCGTTTTGGAGAGGAGGAACTTCTTCTTCTTCCTTTCTTCAGCCCCAGCCTCCATTTTTGATGTTTCCAAGCTTCCTAGGACCTTGTTTATCAGCCTAAACACTTCCCTGTGACCTAGAAACGTGTTTTAACCGATTGAAAGCTAAAATCCTTCATCAATTCCTTAGATTTAAGCAAAATCCTATCCCTTAGAGAAACCTCAGAAACCTGAGTGTTGGCAAGAACCAGAGGCATATAGTGGACGACAGAGCTTAGGAAAGCTGTTCTCTAGCCTTTTGGGTCGCCACTGAGGCTTTGATTCTGAGACTGTTGGTGGCAAGAGCCACAGACCTGGGAAGGAATTACGGACTGAGACCTTACCAGGTAAGTTCAGTGTTTCTTGGGGATGAATTCCCGCTTTGGTTGCACACCACACTCCTGGGGAGTGTTGGTCATGATTCATGATGCATGCATTGGCTATGGCATTACTTGTATTGAGATTGTATGCAATTGCATTTGATGTTTGTGCTGTGCTTGAGACATCTGTTGGTCAATAGAAGAATACCGACGTTGAGGAGCTCCGTCGGGTATTCTGGACGTTGAGGAGCTCCGTCCCTGGCATCGAGGAGCTCTGCCAGAACTGTTGGCCAACAGATACATACCGGCGTTGAGGAGCTCCGCCGGGTATTTTTGGGCGTTGAGGAGCTCCGCCCGTGGCATTGAGGAGCTCTGCCACACTATGACAGGCACTGACGTTGAGGAGCTCCGTCAGTGGGCGTTGAGGAGCTCCGCCAGGCATCGAGGAGCTCTGCCTCCTGTCATAGATCTGTTTGTGATGATGTTTATGTTATGTTGAGGCCAGTGGGCCATATTTGATGTATATACCTGTTTATGTGTTGTGAATCTGTGGGCCAGGGTGGGAATGATTTCCCAAGAACCCTGAGCTTACTGAGATATGTTATCTCACCCCGTGTGGGGCTTACATGATTTCAGGTGATACTTCTGGAAGAGAAGAGCAGTCTCAGGGCAGGAGGCCCAGTTGAGACTAGGCTAGAAGTTGGATGACTCTTTTGTTTTTATTTTGATGATGAGTTTTGTACTCCCTCATGGAGGGCTGATATTCTTTTGTACCACCACGGTATGTGTGGTGTGGACTATGGACATTGATATGTATATGTACAGAACCCTGCTATATATGATATGTGACCTTACCCTGAGTATAATTGTCTTATATCTGTTATCTGCCTGTATTATTAAGTTGTTTGGTTTTGATATATGAATGGGGAAACTGGATCAGCATGGGATTGTATTGTGTTCTGTATTATTATGATTTCATAGTTTGATATTCCATACATAATGAATCAAGAAAAACGATTCTGCACTTCCGCTGAATACTTTTTTTATGATAATTGCGCACTAAACTGATATTATTAATGTTAACGCACCGGAGGCCTACGGGGTGTTACACCATACCTCAAATTCGGATGATCTCTCCAACCAGGATTGCAAGTGCTGGAGTAAGGATTATACTGCTGTTGAGGTCTAAATGGTTGTCCAGGTTGCATGGCAGAAACTTCAGCAGCTTGTTCTGTCTCTTGGAGAGTGGGACATGCATCTGTTGGATGATCAAGCACACAACAGATACCACAAAGTCTTGGTTGGTTGGCTGCCATCACATTCTGTTGTTGACCAATAGCAAGCTATCTCACAAGGGATGTCAACTTTGTCAATTTGTTCTCCAACCTCTGGTTATCAGCAACCATAGAAACAAAAACTTCATTTGCAGCCTTGGATGGAGCAACACTGATTCGAGTACCAAATTGTTGATAATTGGCTGCCATGTTAGAAATCAACTGCCTGGCAGCAAGAGGGGTCTTTGTTAGATTCAAGTGATTGAAGAATCTGAAGAAGAAGAGTTTTGATATTTGATTCATGCTTTGTAATTTTTATTTTGATTGTTTAGCTTGGTTCATTAAAAGGAATAACCTAAATATCCCTTTGCAGCTACTAATAAAATCAAATCAACATGCATTCATGCTTAGGTATATAGTAATAAACATATGCATTGAGTTAGAAATACATTGATGAGTTTTAAATATGCATAAAATGTTTTAAGACTGTAATAATCGATTACATAGGTAAATAATCGATTACATAAGCATTCTGCATAATCCTGTGTAGTATAGAAGGTGATTTAATCGATTACCATTTAATCATAATCGATTAAATAGGCTAGAGGCAAAAGGGAAGCTCACTGGAATAATCGATTAAATGATGAAATAATCGATTACTTTGATCATGCTTATTTTCCAGAACTGCTACGAACACTTTAATCGATTAAATGGTCGAATTAATCGATTACTTGAGTTAAATTAATCGATTACATTGACGAAATAATCGATTACAGTCTGTTAAATCTGTTTTTTTATAAATAGCATGCATTGACTCACAATCTGAGAGATTAAGAATTCGAAAAGCTTTCATTACTAAAGTGTAGTAACATTCTCTGAGTGCTTTAATGTGAAGAAAGAGTCTTTTTCATTTGGGTTGTTCTTAAAATAGAGAATCATGAAGCTAGAGTAAAAGAAGGAGTTTCTTAGTGAACATTCATGCATTAATCTGTTGCAAGATCATTCAAGACTGCATGTTCATTCAACATCACAGGTTTTAAATTTCGTATAATCCCTTTTCTGCTGCAAAAGGATTAAGGTGATGTCCTTCTTGAATCTTTAGTTCTATTATTTGGGAGATTTTATTTGTTTTGTTTAGTTTGTGTTGAAACTATCCATGTAACAAGTTAGAATTCTTTAAAGCAAAACTAGATAGTGTTTCTAGTGGGTAGAACTGAGTGGTGTGCTCAGGTTCTAAAGTCTTTAGATAAATCTTAGTGTTAGATTTAGAATTTTGCCTAGGGTGGGTGAAAGAGACTTGGTTGATTGCTTGTAAAGAACTGAATCTTGTTAGTGGAACTCTAATCTGGTTTGGATTAGAAGACAACTGGATGTAGCCTCAAGTGGTTAGAGGTGAACCAGTATAAATTTGTGTGTAATTGTGTTTTGATTTACATTACATTCAATTGCTTGTGGTATTAGATTGTGAATCAATTCTGATTTTGTTTCAGCACAAGAGTTAAGTGATTGGAAAAGAGAATATTGCTTATTAAAAGTGTTTTGTTTAAAGATACGATCCAAAGTATTTCTTCCGCTGAGTTTGAATTTTGCAAGAAAGGCAAAAAGTTTTATAAACCAATTCACCCCTCCCCTCTTGGTTTATTAGATTAGATATTCATTGTATTTTCAGTCTTGTCCATCAAAGCGCCTCCACTAGCTGCGTCTATCATACTCTTGTCCATCAACATCAAACCTTCATAAAAATACTGAATTAATAATTGCTCACTGATTTGATGATGAGGGCATATAGCACACAACTTGTTGAATCTCTCCCATTACTCATACAATGTCTCCCCAACTAGTTGTCTTATACCATAAATCTCCTTCCGGATGGATGTTGTTCTGGATGCTGGAAAGAATTTCTCCAGAAATCTTCTCTTCATATCTGTCTAAGTGTTGATAGGATCTGGTTGGAGGTACAACTAGTCCTTGGCCACACCATCCAGAGAGAATGGAAATGTCTTCATCTTGACATAATCCTCATGAATGTCATGTGGTCGCATGGTGGAACACACTACATGAAACTCCTTAAGATGCTTGTGTGGATCTTCACCTGCAAGACCATGAAACTTTGGAAGCAAATGGATCAGTCCAGATTTTAGCTCATAACTGACCTCAATCTCAGGATATTGAATACACCAAGGTTGGTAAACAACATCAGGTGTAGCCAATTCCTTAAGAGTTAGGTTGTTATCAGCCATTGTATCAAGATGTGCAAAAGTAGAAGGATTAGAAGTAAATTCAGAATCAAAGTCGGAAGACACTATGCTATTGTCTAAAACTACACTATCAAAGTCATCTAAACTAATATTATGTTTGTTTAATCTGTGAAATGTCTTATCTATCTCAGGATCATATGCATGTAATTCACTTGATGCGGACCTAGTCATGCACAATTCAGCTCATAAGGAACAATAAACACAAATAACACAGAAATGTCAGACAGCTACTCTACCAAGACACTACTCACTATATATGCTGAAATGAAATAGAAATTGGAAAACTGCTCTAGAATTTTTTTAAGAAACTCTAGAAAAATAACAGTGAAAGTCTAAAAATCATGATTTATTTTTGTGATTTTTTTGGTGATTTTTAAAAATCATGAAAATAGAAAATTGCCTCAAAAGTGGCCTAAATGAAGGAATTTGGCGATTTGGACCCCTCCTGACCATGCTCATCCTTCAATGGGTCACCATGATGTATTAATTTTTCACACATTCTGGGAAAATTTCAGCCCATTCCGAGATCGTTTGCTGTGAAATGACCAGAATGCCCTTACACAAATTGTAAAAACGATGTTAAAACTCCCACTTAGAGGTCGAATTTACCAATTTTAACCCAGACCCAACCCCTAAATGGGGTTTCTTTTGTTTAAAATGGGGGATAAACTTTGGAAAAAAAATCGCAAAGCAAAACTGCACAGGTCTGAAAATTCTGGACGGCAAAATCACACTACAAATACAACTACACTACACAAATTCTCATCCTACTACTACTCTGTTTTTGCTCTGTTTTGCCTCTGTTTTTCTCTATTTTTTGACAGCAAACATGAAAATACATAATCCACACTTCATAATGAACAAGAACAATCATGCAATTATGTAACAAAGTGCGGTTGTACAGCAAAATGTAAATATGCAGTGAATGCAACTCTTTTTTTTATATATATATTACTACTACTATGCAATAAAAATGCAGCAAAATGTAAATATATTACAGTGAATTTAAGCTAGCACACAATGAACCGTGTCCCCGGCAACGGCGCCAGTTTTGATAAGCTTTTGTTGTGTGGCTTCAAAACAATTAAACTAAGCTAATTCTGTAGCACAGGATTAACCTAGGTTGACTTAGAGACACAATCAATATGGTTCCAACTTCAATTCACTAATTAATAAAAGGGGGATTTTTGTCGAACAGTTTGCATGCGCTAAATGAAAATTGCAAAAACACAAACTACAATTAAAGATTAATGCAGAAACTAACATAGTCGATAACAAGTAATGTAAAACAGATTAAAGAGCACCAATCCAATTCACCAAACCAAGCTATTCGAATCATCATCGTTCTCAAAAATTTATCCTATTGTGCAAGTTCATTCAATTTCATTAGAAGCAGTTCAGTCGAATTAACCCCTAAATTAATTGAAACCACAACCCTAATTGAAATATCATCCAATTAATCTGTGATTTATATTCGAAATTAGGAAATGAATCCATAACCTAATCCGCTTTCAATCCTAAACACATTCATAATCATGAAAAGAGAATAGCAATTGAAGAAGAAAGTGAACATTCACACAGAATTCGAAATACTAAACCAGAACTCAAATTCTTCCCTTGCTTGGGTTGGATCCTTGGATTGATTGATTATTTAGCCTTCCATGATCATCACCAATGAAAGCCCCATGAAATAAGTTCATGAAAATGGAAGAAAGGAAAATGAAAATGAAGAACAATGAAGAACAAGGAAGAACAGTTGAGAGAAAATAAGGGAAAGGGTTTTGATTCTAAAATGTGGAAAAGAAAAATGTAAAACTGTTTGTGTAAATGAAATGTAATGTTGTAATTCCTTCTAATGTCACTAACATATAGTGACTAATTCTGAAACAAATAATGGGCCATGAGCAACCCATCAATTCTAATTATTTATGTTATTTACACCAATAAAAAGTCCAACTCGCAGCCCAAAATACAAGTGCAGTGGTTCTGACTTCAAAGCCTAAAATGACCCTTCAAATGGCAGAATTAGCCTTCGCTTATTTCTGGCAAACTTGTAGATCTTTTCGTTATATTTCCAAGGACTACAAGAACGCTCAATTTGGAGTTCTGTAGAGCTCTGTAGGTCCTGTACAAGGAAGATACATCAAGTGAGCATAAAATCTGAAAATACGCAACAATTAGCAATTGAGCCCACTAACCTTCCTAAGAAAAAAACTGAATTAGAATGGGAAAACAAAAGTCCAAGAGAAGTCAAATAAACTAAGAATGATAGAAAAATATTTAACTAAAAGCACTCCATCAGTGGGTTGGAGAAAAAGCCAAGGAAGTGGATGGCACCGGTTTCAAGTGGCATACAGGTATAAACAATAGTTGAAATGGTGTTGAAATTCTGATGGATATAAGTTTTAGAGATAAAGTTGTTGACGTCAAAAGGTAAGGCGACAAAATTATGTTGATTAAGCTTGTAGTGGCTAATTTAATTTTAAATATCCTCAGTGTGTGTGCAATCCAAGTTGGACTACAATCGAATGATAAGAACTTATGCTTGGAAGACTTGGAGGAGGTTTTGAGAGGAATACCACGAGAGGAGAAGATTTACCTAGGAGGAGACCTAAATGGTCAAGTTGGTAAAACAATGGAGGTTTTGATAGAATTCATGTAGGTTTTGGGTATGGGACGAGAAATAAGACTAGAGAAGATATCTTGAATGTTGCACTAGCCTATGACTTGATGCTAGCGAACACTTTTTTCTAAAAAGGAAGTCTCATCTTATCACTTGTCATAGTGGTCAAAATCATAGTCAAATTGATTTCTTTATGCCTGGAGGAGAAGATATAAATTATTGTATTGATTGTAAGGTCTACCCTGGAGAGTGTGTCACTATGCAACATAAGCTGGTAGTTCTAGAGGTTTAGTTCAACAAAGTACTTAATATGAGGAAGAGGGTTCAAAACCCAAGGATAAAATGATGGAAGCTAAAGGAGTAAAAACAAATAGAGTTCAAGGAAACCTTTTGCGTGAAGGACTGTTGGAGGTCTGTTTGAGAAGTAAATGAAATATGGAATGAGATGGCTAATTGTATCCAAAATGTGGGAAGGAAGGTGCTGGTAGAAAGCAAAGGAATCAAACAGAAGAATGTTTAGATCTTTGCATAAAAGTCTCAATGATGAGAACTTGCAAAAGTTTAGATTAGCAAGAAAAAATGCAAAGACAATAGTGTGGGAAGCTATAGGCAAGATTTTCACCGATTTGTATAAAAATCTTGGAGCAAGGATGGTAAAAAAGGTATATATATACTTGCAAAAATGAGGGATAAAAAGAGTAAAGACCTCACTCGAGTTAGATGCATCAAGGATGAAAATCAAAAACTTTTGGTAAGAGATGAAGATGTAAATGGAAGATGGATGGACTACTTTGATGCACATTTTAATGGGATGGTGATAAAAGTGAGGTGGACTTAGAATAATCTTATGATGATCTGAATAGAATTTTTGTGGAGAGGCCTGGGGGATGTGGCAATAAAATGACTAACCAATCTTTTCAATAAGATTCTTCAAACAAATAAGATGTCTGATGCTTGAAGGAAAAGTATGCTTGTGCCTATTTACAAAAACAAGAGAGATGTCTAGAATTGTTCTAACTATAGAGGCATTAAGCTTATGAGCCATACTATGAAGTTGTGGTAGAGAGTTATTGAACATCGCTTAAGGAGAAAGACCAAGGTTTCTGTAAATCAATTTTGATTTATGCCAGGAAGATGTACAGTGAAACCATTTTCTTGATGCGACAATTAATGGAAAGGTATCGAGAAAAAAAGAAAGACGTACATATGGCGTTCATAGATCTTAAGAAAGCATACGATAGGATCCCAAGAACATTTATATGGTGAGCTTTTGAGAAGAAAAAAATATCATTAAAGTATGTAAATGCAATCAATGATATGTATGATGGGGCTACCACCTGTGTGAAAGCTTGTAATGGAACATCAAGTTATTTTCCTATCACGGTAGGTGTACATCAAGGTTTGACTCTTAGTCTTTATCTCTTTGTCTTAGTGATGGATGAGCTAACAAAAAATATTCAAGAGGAAGTGTTATGGTGTATGTTTTTTGCAAATGATATTGTGCATACTGATGAGACCAAAGATGATGCTAATAGGAAACTTGAAGTGTGGAGAAGCACTTTTGATTCTGAAGGACTTATGTTAAGCCAGAGCAAAACTGATTATATGAAATGTGAGTTATCACTGGTAAGAGATGATGATCAAGACCTCATGTGTAACACCCCGAAATTTCAGAGTTTGCTGAGCTGGACATTTTACGTGTGTCTATTGCTTGGTTATTTGGTTTATTTTGGTAATTACTGTTTGCTACTGTTCTGCCTTGGTATGCGTGTTTGATGATGGGTGTGATAAGTCAACTCTGCTGGTCTGTGGTTGCTGGTCGTGAACGTTAAGTGGACATGTCTTGTCAGCCAGGTATATAAGCATCAGAGTGCGCAACAAAGGCGTGCTTTCCTTTCTTCTTCCTTGCGCTTTCCTCTCCTTTGTCTCTCTAAACTTACACAGAAATAGCTCTTCCTCAACCCCTCTGTGTCACCTTCAGCCCTCGAAGACCACTGTAACTGCAATAGAACCCCTCAGGTCAGGAGGAACCTCGTGACTAGAGCAAAAGCCGGCAAACATCTTTCTTGAGGTTCAAAAGAGAACGGACACGCTCACGCTTCAAAAGTCAGTGTTTTAGCACCACTATACTGTAGTACGAACTCCTAGTTAGGTAAGGGGAGTTTATTATGTTGATAACAACTTTAGATACCATGGTTGGGGGCCGGGGAATCCAACTATGAAGATAACTGCATGTCCCTGGTGTGTGTTGTTTTCCCAGAAAAGCTATGTCTTTTAATGAATAGGACGCGATGTGTTTTATGTCTGTTGGTTGGTGTTTTTGTGTGAAGAGTTTGATGGTGTTCTTGTGGGGAGAGTTGATGTGTAAGAACTCCCCGTGCATGTGTGCGAAGCTGGTATTTTGATGTTGTAAACTCCTAAAACACCTTTTTAGTAGAGTTTGTGAAGGTGCAGGATACCGGGTTGGGTATGTTGGGCTTAGCTCACTATGTAGCGTACATATATATATAGACAGGACGTGACTCTTAGCATTCAATTGTTGGTGGATGTCAGCATCTCGAGTTCCTTACCTAGGGTTGTTTATTCCCTTTGGAACCGATGAGCACGTCCCTTACTTTGAGAAAGAGCTACCGAGTTCCCTTACTCAGAAGAGCTCGTACCTTTTCTTTGTGAGCTATCAGGTTTCCTTACTCGGAAGAGCTCGTACCTTTTCTTTGTGAGCTATCGAGTTCCCTTACTCAGAAGAGCTCCTACCTTTTCTTTGTGAGCTACCGGGTTTCCTTACTCATAATAGCTCGTTTCATTTCTTTGTGAGCTACCGGGTTTCCCTTACTCGGAATTCGTAACCCTGACAACCTTGTTCAAGTTTGTGATATTAATACAATTAAAAGCCTTGCCTGTTGCGTCAAGTAAGCACTCTCTGTTATAATCGATTACAACGCTTATGTAACCGATAACATAGTGTTGAGTCCATCCTTGATTTTTTTTATAAAACCCAAGGACCCCTTGTCCGCCCTTGTCAACCCTTATCCGCCCTCATCCGACCTTGTCCAAATTCTTACATAAAAAATCATTATATCTAGGTGCCCATCTGAACGCCTAATACTTCATACCAACTCACTAGTTCATGTGGTGTTTGTGAATAACGTGCAAGTAAGGAATGTATGTGATTATGTTGATAACAATTGAGGTCGGCCTATGTGATGGCTTGAGATGGTGATGTATGCATTGATACCATGGGGGGTGTATGACGAGTTATCCTATCCAGGACAGGTTATTCCTGGCTGGGTCATACATTGATGGTGCCCATGGTTATCGAATGCGGGTGGATATACATAGATACCCATGGGGGTGTATGACGAGTATCCTATCCAGGACGGGTTTGTTCCTGGCTAGGTCATACATTAATGGTGTCGTGGTTATAGGCTATGTATAGACATGTGAGATGCCAGGACTGGGTGGTTAACCTTGCAAGGACCACGGTCAGTGCATCAATGAGCCCATGTTGGGGCAGCCCGTGATTGTGGTGGTATGTACATGGGGGTGCATGACGTATTAACCTATCCAGGACGGATTTGCTCTTGGCTAGGTCATGCATTGATGGTGCCCATGGGACATACGTATTTGCATGACGGAAATAAGATGATTGGCTATAGGGTACTGGGCTACTGGGGCCACGTCTGTTAGGAACTCCTTCTGACACCCCGGGGCTGATCACCACTGGGGGGACTAGCCTGTGCATGACAGAGTGACCTTGACATGCTACTGCATCATCAAGACCACAAGGATGGACTATGTAACACCCCGTAGGCCTCCGGTGCGTTAACACTAATAATATCAGATTAGCGCGCAATTATCATAAAATAGTATTCAGCGGAAGTGCAGAATCGTTTTTCTTGATTCATTATGTATGGAATATTAGACTGTGAAATCATAATAATACAGAACACAATACAATCCTATGTTGATCCAGTTTCCCCATTCACATATCAAAACCAGACAACTTAATAATACAGGCAGATAACAGATATAAGACAAATATACTCAGGGTAAAGTCACACATCATATATATATATAACCAGGTTCTGTACATGTACATATCAAAGTCCATAGTCCACACCACACAAACCGTGGTGGTACAAAAGAATATCAGCCCTCCATGAGGGAGTACAGAACTCATCATCAAAATGAAAACAAAAGAGTCTTCCAACTTCTAGCCTAGTCTCAACTGGGCCTCCTGCCCTGAGATTGCTCTTCTCTTCCAGAAATATCACCTGAAATCATGTAAGCCCCACACGGGGTGAGATAACATATCTCAGTAAGCTCAGGGTTCTCGGGAAATTATTCCCACCCTGGCCCACAGATTCACAAAGCACACATAAGGCAATCACATAACCAAATGGCCCATTGGCCCTCATAACAATATATCAAGCATCCAAACATGGCGGATCTCATCAACGCCTGGCGGATCTCATCAACGCCTCTATACATATGGCAGAGAACCCTCAATGCCTAGCGGAGAACCCTCAACGCTTAAGTCATGGGCAGAGAACCCTCAATGCCCCTAGATCATAAGGCGGAGAACCCTCAACGCCTCAATCATAGCTCAAACCATTTCAATTGCATACATCTCAATACAAGTAATGCCACAGCCAATGCATGCATCATGAGTCATGACCAACACTCCCCAGGAGTGTGGTGTGCAAACAAAGCGGGAATTCATCCCCAAGAAGCACTGAACTTACCTGGTAAGGATTCAGCACGCAACTCCTTCCCAGGTCTGTGGCTTCCACCGCCAACAGTCTCAGAATCAATGCCTAATCAAGGCATAAGCAGTTTCATATCAAAACCATATCACACACATGTATCAGATCATAAATCCCCTATCCTAGGGTTTAATCAATATCTGCCCACACAAGGCTTTTCTCAAGCTCACAAATAAGCATAACTAAGGCTCTGGCATCTCAACAGATAATCACAAGTGACCATTACACAGGTCACACAGATAACACAGAGCCAAAATTTAAAGTCATCAGAATCAAAAACTGAAAGCTATTCCTTCATCATTAAGCAATTCTAAACAAGTTTCCCAACAGAACTCTGGGCTAATTCTAGCCCCAGAGCAACATAATTCACAAAATCCAAGGATTTCTCAATATCAAAAAAACAACCGAATAAACTCATGTTTCTTACCTCAGTGGCAACCCAAAAGGCTAGAGAACAGCTTTCCTAAGCTCTGTCGTCCCTTCTATGCCTCTGGTTCTTGCCAACACTCAGGTTTCTGAGGTTTCTCTGAGAAATAGGATTTTGCTTAAATCTAAGGAATTGATGAAGGATTTTAGCTTTCAATCGGTTAAAACACGTTTCTAGGTCACAGGGAAGTGTTTAGGCTAGTATATAAGGCACTAGGGAGCTTGGAAACATCAACAATGGAGGCTGGGGCTGAAGGAAGGAAGAAGAAGAAGTTTTTCTTCTCTAAAACGCGACTGCCCTTAAATACTCTGCCTGCCCGAGCTCCCGCGCGATCCGCGCCACCTCCCGCGCGATCCGCGCCACAATGTCGGTGGACTTGGCGCTATCAGCGCCATCCCCGCGCTATCAGCGTCAGCTTCCAGAACCTGTGGCGCCATCCGCGCCACACCTGGCGCTGACCGCGTGGAATTCCAGTGAGAATTGGTTTTCCAGGCCACTTGCCGCGCGGTCCGCGCCACCCATGGCGCTATCCGCGTGGGCTGGAAAACTTTGGCGCCATCAGCGCCAGACCTGGCGCCATCCGCGCCACACCCTTAACAGGGTTTTCTGATGCGAATCCCCGCGCTATCGCGCGGGGAGGTATGACACCAACCATGCCATAACTCAGGGTTATCACAGACTATTTCCAGGATGGTACCACATGGCATGCTAAGAGATGAGTCAGGAGCATGCATCATGCTAGGCATTATAAGTTGACTTGTTGAATGACTGTCTGTGTTGATTGCGTGATGAAATGCTTGGACTTTATGTTGATATTATGATGTTTGGATTGCCTTCCCTAATTGATGTTATTTATTATTTGTTGTTTAACATGATAAAATCACCTTTGCTTTGTTGTACCATGTGGTTTGGTACCTGTGATGATCACAAATCGTGTTCGTAAAAGCAGACAGATAGCAGTAGGTAACCGGGAAGACGACCTCTTTTGGTTGGAGCCGCCAAGTTGGCGGGATGACAATGGATCAGAACTCGACCATAATTTGTGTTTTGATAATTTACCTTTCGTTGTATAATTTCTTGTTTCTTTTGAAAAACTTATACAGTTTAGACATAATTAATTGTACCTATAACTAAACTGTGTTTGATATAGACATATACATACATACATATATATATATATATATATATATATATATATATATATATATATTTGAGATGTCTTGTACGTATCTTATTTACATGTTTACTTTATGATGATGGTTATTATGTGCTCGTGAAAAAATTACTATTGTCTTCATAATTAAGTTAAAGGAGTTTTCATTTAAAACATGATAATGGCGTGATTAAGAGTTAGTGATATAGTAGTGACGTGGCAGGTCGTTACATCATGCATCTACATGGTCAAGAGGTACCCAAGAAAGATGCTTTTAGATATCTTGGATCAATTTTGCAAAAAGATGGAGAGATTGACGAGGATGTAAATCATAGAATCAAAGTAGGGTGGATGAAATGGCGGAGTAAATTTGGGTTGTTGTGTGACCGCAAAATTCTCCTTAAGCTAAAAGGAAAATTCTATATAACAACTATAAGACCTGCAATGTTATATGGAGTTGGATGTTGGCCAGCACATAGGCAACATGAGTATAGAATAGGGGTAGCAGAAATGAGGATGTTATGGTGGATGTGTGGTTATACAAAGATGGACAAGTAAGAAATGAAGATATTTGACACAAGGTAGCAATAGTATTGGTGAGTGAAATGATGATGGAACATAGATTGAGGTGGTTTGGACACGTAATGAGATGCTCTTGGATGCTCCCATAAGAGGTAGAGGTAGACCAAAACTTACCTAGAGAAAGGTAGTTAAACAAACAAGACTTAATGGACTGGGGTATAGATTAGCGGATAGTGTGTCTTGGGACATAATGGAGAAAAGCTATAAGCTTGGTGGAGGGTTAAATCCATTGTTATCTCTATGTTCCAGATGATCCATTTTTAGTTATTTTCGTCTTCATCTCCTCCATCCTTCTTTCCCCTTTCTTTGCTTTTACCTTTTTTTCAACCACCTCGTATCTATCATTGGGTTCATCTACCACCAACCCGTATTAGCTTGGGTTAAAGGTGTTGTTGATGTTGATGTTGATCATGTCCAAATCAACAATTTGCATTGAAGGTTGTCAGTCGTTAATACTTTCTCCTTGCTCATCGATTTACTTGTTAATTGTTAGAAAGTTCAATGTATGAAAAGATTCAATGTAGAACCACTTTTGTAGATAAATTTTGACAAATAACTACATAATTTTTCCCACATCTAAACTTCACAAGGTTCTGGCACTGTTCTCATCATTGGCTTTATTCCATTAGAAATTCGTCTCAACACTATGCATTGCTAATATACAATATTACAATATTGCAGTTTTCTATTATATGATTGACATGAAAAAGTACACGTCTTTTCATAAAAAAGATTTCTTAGTTGTTGCTATTTGAACACACAGGGGCGAAACTACCTTATGGCCAGGGGTGCACTTGTACCCCTCATTTTTTAAAATTCACAAGTAAAGATTTTGTTTGACAAAAAATTATAAGTCAAATATTATACTTTCATATTTTATTTCTTCTATAGTTATATATTTGAATCCTTTGATTTCAATTTGTATAATTTGTTCCCACTAATTCACGGACCTGGGTACACCACTCACTGCAAATAAGCAAGGACTATCTGACCAAATAACACTTTTTACACTATTAACCCTCACATAACAAATATTAAAACTGGTCCTGACCCCTACCAAAACAAGTGCTCACTAGGCAAAAAGATGCACACGTAGAAGATCTTAAACTAATAAATAAAACTGAACATGAAAGGGCCACAAGAAAAACAAAATCATACACAAAATTGCAATTTAGGTGAGCAATTCAATAGCTTTTGCAGGAGAGAGTAGAGTGCTAAAGCTAAATAAATCGGGTTCCTATTACATAATGTTAAAGCAATAGCAATTATAAAGAAACAAAATATTTACTTTAAAAGGAGTAGCAAAGTCAATGAAATTTACATGGAGCTTAATAGTACCAACTAGGAAATAATAGTAAGAAACTGTGCTACAAATTTAAAACTGAAGTGACACAATAAAACTGTGAACTAATTACAGTGTTCATCTCTTATTAGTCTTATAAACAAAAGAATGAAGTAATAGTATGAGGCTTTACATGTATTTTTTCTAAGGCTTTATATATGTATTGTATGTTAGAGTTAGGGCAAAAATGAAGACATCAAAACTCTCAAGCATCAAGTTTCTGCTTCCCATTATTTGTGATTGGGACACACCTTGTAGGAATCAATCGTGAACTCCTTCAACCAAAATTCAGGGAAAAGAATCTACAACAAAAGAAAAATGAATAACGGTGTTAAGTTAAATGAAATCTTTAGAAAATAGAGAAAGATGAAAAGGTGAGGCGACTAATTACATCGAAGTGCTTCTGCACGAGTTTGGGCCTCTTATTGGGCCTCTGGGGAGGGCGGTGGCCCAAGATGGCGATGAAGTCTTCCTCAATCTCTTTCTTTGAGATCTGCAAAGAGAATGTCTTCACCCTTTCCATCTCATCATCGACGTCAATCTTCAACACTTTTGCTCTTCTCTTCCTCAGATTCCACGGCCAAATAGGCTCAGCCTCTTCTTCTTCCTTCCTCAAAATCGCGTCTTCCACCTTCAGCTTCTGCCACACCACCATAGTAGCTATAGGAAATGTTGCAGATTGCAGCTTGCTTTATTGATAATAGGATGGTTGTTTATAAAGATTCAAGTATAACAAAAAATAAGATAAGATACATATCTTATCAGGTACTAGATATATCTTATCTAATAACAACTATTCAAAATAAGTTACGATGTATATCTTATCATGTACTAGATATATCTTATCTAATAACAACCATTCAAAATAAGCTAAGATGTATATCTTATCAGGTACTAAATATATCTTATCTAATAGTAGTCGTTGTTGAATCATCGTCGGAGTTGGAAGAACAGTGGTTGCACCTCGTTAGGCACTGGGTTCCCCACTTCAAGAACGGCAAGGAAGAGGAATTGGGAATAATACCCATTGAATCATCTTCAAAGTTTGAAGAATGGCGATTGCTGCACCTTATTTTGCACGGTTGTGTTTCCTACTTCAAGGGCGGCAAGTAGAAATTGTGAAGAGGGTTTGATCGCTTTGCCATGGAACTAAAACATAACGAGTGCAAAGAAGAAAAGGCGAAATGAAAGATTTGAAATTTGTTTCCTTTTGAGTTTTGTTGGGATTTGGAAAGTTATGTGATGTATTTAGTTATCTATCTTTTTTTTTTACTTTTATCATTTAAAAAATTTAATTTGATTTTTTTATCTTATTTTTTAATCTAATTTAGTTTTTTATTTTTAAAAATTTATTTTAGCAAATTTTTTTAACATTCAGTCGGTTGATTCATTTATTTAAAATTGGAGTTGTTAATCATTTGAGAACTAACTTTTTTGGTTAAAAATGAAGTGAGAGAAAATGAGAGAAAATTAAATAAAATAAATATTTTTAAATGATTAATGAAATCAATCTTAAATAGAGTGAAAACTAAAATGAATACAAAAATAAAACAAATGATCAAACTAAAAAAAAATTAAGATAAATGATTACATAGAAAAAAATAGATAAAAGATTAAATAATTTTTTTAAAAAATAAAAAATTAAACTTGAATAAAAAAATTAGATGAATAACCAAATTTCATTTTTTGAAAAATAAAAAAAATCAAACTGAGAAGATAATATTAAAGGGCCAACTTTGTCATTTAGTCCAGATTTGGAAAGTGAAGGAATGAAAATTTTCTTCCTACGTCCAACAAATTTCTTATTGAACCCAACAATAAAAGAAAAAACCAAAAATACCCTTACGTATAGTCCATACGAATTAACAATCCATATGACCCATACAGATTGGCAATCCATATGACTCATACATATTGGCAATTCGTAAGCCCATATTGATTATACGTAAGGATATTTTTAGTTTTTTATTCTCACTACGGAGTATATGAAGAAATATGTTGGGTGCAGGAAGAAAATCGCAAAGAAATGAGAGTTTGTTTATATTGGAGGGAAGGAAAGGGAAGTTATAGAGTACACGATTTTCCTTCACATTTGGCTTTTTGACCGTTGAGTTCGGACTTGGCTGCTATGCAGGTCATCTCTTGCGTGGAATTTTGAATGTTTTATTCGCTAAGGTAGTTGTCAAGTAAAACTATCATACATTACTCTCTCCTAAGCTTGAGGTTGTTTAATTTTTACAAGGTTTCGGTAACTTTTTCCCTCATTATTATAAAATAGGTCAGTTTTTTCTAGTCTTTTAAATATTGTAGTTATGATTTTATTCTTATAATTTTGATTTATTAGTTTTTTTTGTCAAGTAAAGTAATAGTGTTAATTGATAATGTAACATACCAACTCATTGATTTATTACATTATCAAGGAGACAGGCAAGACAATCACATGTAATTTTTATGATAAATGGTGCTTTTAAATCCCCATATGTTCAAAACAATTGATGACATCAAACTAATTGATAGAAAACTTAAAAACATAATTTATCATAAAATATTACATGTGTTTGTCCTATCAAAGTCTTTGATGGATGACATGGCTAGTCAATATACTACCAACGCTAATGTTATGTTACCAATTAATGTTGTTACTTGATAGAACTGACTAAAATAAAATAAAAAAGGCTAATTTAGTTTTTAGTCCTTCAAATGTTTTAGATTTTAATTTTTAGTCTCTAAAAAGTTTTTTTTGACAACTTTTAGTCCTTCATTAATTTTTTGTCAATACTTTAAGTCTTTCTATTTTTTTGTCCATTTTTAGTCCCTCAAAATTAGTTTTTTTGCTTAATATTAAATTACAAAGGAGAATCGATATCTTCATATGACATGATCTAATTTTGAATTCCTAGGTAGATGAAGATAACACATTTTAATTAAATTCTATATATTTTTATGGATATTTTAATGCATTTATATAGAATTTATGATAAAATTATTGACTTTTATAATTTTTTATTCATAGCATATTAAAAATTAAACTTAAATAGGTATGTCAAGATTTTTTTAATAAATATGGGGTATTTCTTGATCAAGTGTCAATTATTCATCCACCCCAATGCAATAAGATCCATTCGAGAAATTGACCTTTTCTAATAGATTTTTTCCATACACATGAAATTGAGATCAAATCCTTAACTACATACATATTTAAGGTACAAGGTTATATATCAACCATATCACAACATGTTTGTATATTTATAGCTATATTTTTGTCTTTATTATGAATGATAAACAAATACCACAACTATAAAATTAATTATGAGAAAATAAAATTATTATATATATGCTTGAAATAGTATTACATTGGTAAAATTTGTCCGAATTTTTATTTAGTCATAGTCTCTAAATTTAGGACTTCAAAATCGAAGACAGATTACATATTTTACAAATGAGTAATGCTAACTATAACGACCCGCCACGTCGCTACTGTATCACTAACTCTTAACCATAACATTAACGTAACTTTTTATAAAAAGAACACCCCTTTTTGTTTTGTCAATGAAAACCGTGATGAATTTTTCACAATCACATGACGATCATAACATAAACAAGACACATACAAAACATCCCAATTGTACAAATATATATATATATATATATATAACATGACATCATATTTTCCTGCGGCAGTCTACTGTTTAGTTTTACTGTAGCGGTAGGTTTCCCGGTTTAGTCTACCGGAACTGTAGAAACAGGAAATTTTGTGTCTTTATAAGGGCTGCGTCCCTCATTTTACAAACAGGTTCCGTTTTTAGTTGTATTTTCGAGTGTCTTCAGGATTCAGACTGTTCCCCTTAGGTAAACTCTGAGTTTGTAACCATTGTAATCTTTAATCTCTGAGAAATAAACAAGTGTTTTCTCATCCTCTGTTTTCTAGTTCTGCATGTTTATTTTCCTTAATTGAATCTTCTCTTCTCACCTACTCCCTCTCATCTCGTTGGCTCTGCCGCACTTGAGAGTTTAATTTTATGTTTTAAGGTTTTCTTCATCTGTGTTATTTACTGTTCATAGCCATGTGAATTCCGTATTCTATTCCTACTTTCCATATGCATTGGTTGTTCTGATTTCTCTTCCCTAGTCCTCACTTCCACCCCATATGAGAGGATCTCCCCGGTTGGTCATCAACTACAAACCCCTTAACCAAGCCCTTCAATGGATCCGATATCCGATTCCCAATAAGAAGGATATTTTAAACTGCCTTTTCTCTACTAAAATCTTTTCAAAATTTGACATGAAATCAGGATTTTGGCTTGTAAGTACAATTATCCATATTTAAAACGTACAAGTGTTTTACAAATGAAGTAAGAAATTAAATGTCAGGGATGCAATTAGCAAACATGGGTGTCACTATCAAAACCAGGGGTGTAATCAGCAAAACATAACCCCTGTCTGGGTTCGTCACGTCGATGTCCCGGCAACTCGATGACTCCACTCAAAAGTTGTCATCTTCCTGGTTCACCTACTACTGTCTGTCTCCTCACACAAACCGGATTCGCGATCATCACAGATGCCAAACCACACGACACAACAAAGCAAGGTTGAGTTCATCATATATATAATAACAAGCAAAGGATAACATCAATCAAGGAAAACTATCCAAGCTTCACAATATCACCACAAATTTCAGATATATCCACATGCAACCAACATGAACACGCATCTAGTAACATTCCACAATTCAAATTAAAGTGCCTAGCATGATGCATGCTCCTAACTCAACTCTCATCATGCAATGTGGTACCATCCTAGAAATAGGTCAAATCCATGGTTCAAATGATAGTTGTAGTTGACATCCGGGTCACTCTATTGTGCACAGGACTCACCCCCCATGGTGATCAGCCAAATGGGTGTCATATGGATCTCCCTACAGACGTGGTCTCCCAGTACTTCTCGTACTATTACTGTCAATCATCCTATTTTCGTCATGCAAATGAAGTATGTCTCTCCTGGGCACCATCAACGTATGGCCTGGCACAGGAACATCCCGTCCTGGCTAGGATCTCCATACCCTCCCATGTTACATACATACCGCCCCAAATGAGGACCGCTCCTACACGGAATCAACTGTTGTATGTCTCTCATAGGCACCATCAACGTATGGCCCAGCACAGGAACGTCCCGTCCTAGCTAGGATCTCCATACCCTCCCATGTTACATACCCTACACGGGCTCATTGATGCATTGACCATGATCCTTGCAAGGTTCACCACTCGGTCCCGGCATCTCATGTGTTTATACATAGTCTCTCACCACGGCTCTATCAAGGTTCAAAACATCTCAAGCCATCACATAGGCTTACCTCAACGTAACCACATACGTCATCCACAAACACTACATATATATATAACTCAGTCAACCCATCTTGGAAGCCGACATCACAAGCACATATATATACAACTTGGTCAACCCATCTCGGCAGCCGACATCACAAGCACATATATATACAACTCGGCCAACCCATCTCGGCAGCCGACATCACAAGCACACACACACACACACACACACACACACACACACACACACACATATATATATATATATATATTGTAACACCCCGTATGCATCCGGTATATTAACATATTACTTAATCAGATAAGCGCAGTAATTAATATAAAACCAATTAATTACAACCACGGAAGCATTTTCAAAATTGTATCTCTTGATTCATTATATATGGTACTAAATCAAAGTAACATAAACGAATGCCAAGACATCACAAAGTCTCAATGATCCAGATAACTCAAAGTAACGGCAGATAAGACGATAATATCTATACAGATATACCAGGAGAGTTAATCATATGTACATAATACAATATATATATCAAAACTATATGCACATGCATATCTTCCCTCTACAGGGGTACAAAACCATAAACATAAGCAAAATAATGGAGCAACAGTGCTCTAAACATGTCGTCCCAACAGCTACACAGAGTCTGTCCCTACTGGGGCCTCCCGCCCTGGGACCTGTCATCTCTGCCGGCCGCATCACCTGAAAACAATATCCCCAAACAGGGGTGAGATAAAAATCTCAGTAAGCTCAGGGCTCTTGGAGGCTTTTCCCTCCCCCTGGCTCACTTTCAAGGCACACAGCATCACAGGTATCACAATCACTAAGCCTCCCGGCCCTCACAACAATACATAGCCATCATCTAGCTCTAATGTATACAGCAGGGATCATCATCACCCTGTATAGGATACCCCAGAGAATAGGTCTCATCCGCTACGGGCCCACCTATCTCTGGGTCTTTAAGGGATCATCATCACCCTTACATAAAGATGCATCATCATCAGCATCTAGTGTGAGGCCGGAACTCACACCCCGTGTCATCCCATCGGGAGCTACCCCTTTACGCATGGATGCACGACATATGGTACCTCCGAGAATAGGTCTCATCCGCAACGGGCCCACCTATCTCTTGGTCTTAAGGGATCATCATCACCCTTTACGTGAGCAAACCAAACTAGGAGGAGGTGCGCTCTACCCCTAGGGAGGTCCATATCTATCTACTGGCCAGAAGATCTATTCAGAACACAATCATACATACAAAGCATAGCATAATGCATACATATCATCATGAGAATACTGTAATAACCAATGCAATGCACATGCATCATGAATGTAACTATCACTCCCTCGGAGTATGGTGGAACACAGCAATGGGAACAGTCCCAAGAACAAAGAGCTTACCTGACAAGGCAGTGCTCTGCTGTCCAATCCCTGGACTGTGGTCTACACCACCAACACCCTCGGTGTCACGCCCTATGTCAAGGCAACAAGCATATATCAGTAACCAGCCTAACCTTACAAGGCATTTAAATACTGTACAACGATTCTCGACCGTTAGAATGAAAAGAAACACGATTCCTTTCTATTTCAACCTCTCTGTTCTCTATCTTAAGGTTATCAGACCCCATCACCTCAAAGGCGCTTCACAGACCCTCAACAGGATCTATCTCGGCCTGTCTAACATACTAGAGTCTCTCTCAGACTCTGTATAAGCCAATTCAAAGGATTCAATTTCCTTAGCCAGGCCAAATATCAATATTTTTCAAGTTTATCAGAACGGCTATTTCAACACATATTCACCATTTATTTAGCCTCCTGATCATCTTTTGTAAAGGTACTTAGACTCAAACTCATCATTATGTCAACATTCTTCCTACTCATACAGATGTCAGAGTCAAAACTAAACTTTATCAATACTCATAATTCAAGGCTCAGACTTTATCAGAACAACCTCCTGAGCATACATTTCAACAGAATCCAAGCCTAATTTCGACTCCAACTCGCTCATTTATTCAAAATTCATCAAAACTCATCAAGAATTATCTTTCAGAAATAACCGGTTAAAGCTCAAGTTTCTTACCTCTAAACAATCGAGAAAGGTTAGAGGAAAGCTTTTCCAAGCTTGAATGCCTCTGAAATGACTCCTTTCTTCTCAAAATCCAAGCTCTGAGGATATCCCCTAGAGAACTGGATTTCTCCGATTGGTTATCTTTTTGAGAGATTGAAACTAGGATCTAGCTCATCTCGAAGTTCTAATCACTTTCCTAGTTGGTTATCAAGTGTTTAGGTGAAGTATGGAGAAGATATGAAGCTTTTCACTTCATTAATGGAGGAAAGGGCTTAGAGGAAGAAGAAGAAGCAGTTTTGAAGCCCAAAAACGTGAAAATGGCCTTTTATAGTGGTCCAGATCGCGTTCTGGCGCTGATCGCGCCACTATGGTGCTATCCGCGCCAAATTCCAGTGAAAAAAAAGCTTTCTGGGGCACTTCTGGCGCTAACCGCGCCAAAATCCAGCATCTCTGGCGCTAACCGCGCCAGAAAATCCATCGCAAAATCCGTCACTAATTCCGTCGCAAAATCCGTCGCTAACACTTTTTCTGACGGAATTTAGCAAATTTTAAACTTTCTTTCTTTTTCTTTTATTTATTTAACCTTGGTTATTATATTCAACCCCCCTTTTAAGAATTTTGACCGCAAAATTTGAATTCATACCTGTCAAGCAACTCAGGGTACAGCTGCAAAAGCTCCTGCTCTCGCTCCCAAGTCGCCTCCTCAAGTGTTCTCCCATCCCACTGGACTTTGACTAGGGGAATAGTCTTACTTCGGATCTGCTTCTCCATCCTGTCAAGTATCCACACTGGTCGTGTGGAACAAGTCAGATTCTCCCTAATCTGAATGGTGTCAGGCTCCACCACGTGCGAAGAATCTGGTACATACTTCCTCAACTGAGACACGTGGAATACATCATGCAACCCTGACAATTGGGGAGGCAAAGCTAGCCTATAAGCCACTGGCCCTACCCTCTGGAGAATTTGATAAGGGCCAATGAACCTAGGACTAAGCTTCCTCACACCCAATGCCCGTCCAACACCAGTGACCGGAGACAGTCTCAGAAACACATGGTCGCCCTCCTCAAACTGCAGCGGCCTGTGTTTATGATCATAATAACTCTTCTGTTGACTCTGAGCTCTCAACAACTTATCTCTGATCAAACGGATCTGCTCAGAAGTCTCTTGAACCATCTTAGGTCCAAGGAGCTGTCTCTCACCCACCTCCGTCCAACAAATAGGAGTCCTGCACCTCCAGCCATACAGTGCCTAATAAGGTGCCATGCCCAAACTAGCATGAAAACTATTATTATACGAAAACTCCACTAGAGGTAGGTATCTATCCCATCTGACACCCTGCTCCAAAGCACAAGCTCTCAGCATATCCTCTAGGGTCTGGATAGTCCTCTCTGTCTGACCATCTGTCTGAGGGTGGTAGGCTGTACTGAGCCTCAACTGGGTCCCAAAAGCCTCCTGAAGTGCACTCCAAAACCTAGAAGTGAACTTCGGATCCCTATCACTGACAATACTCTCTGGGACACCATGCAGTCTGACAATCTCTCTGACATATAACTGAGCTAACCTCTCTGTAGTATAGTCAGTTCGAACAGGTAAGAAATGAGCAGACTTGGTCAGTCTATCAACAATCACCCAGATGGAATCACATCCAGTCTGAGTCCTCGGTAGCCCAACCACAAAATCCATGGAAATGCTATCCCATTTCCACTCAGGAATCTGTAAAGGCTGTAACAAACCTGACGGTCTCTGATGCTCAATCTTCACCTTCTGACATACCAGACATTTAGACACATACTCAGCTATGTCCCTCTTCATCCCTGGCCACCAGAAGCTCCTCCTGAGGTCCTGATACATCTTGGTGGCACCTGGATGAATGCTAAACTGGCCCTTATGAGCCTCAGACAGAACTGCATCAACTAACTCGCCCTTAGGCACCACGATCCGATCTTGGTACATCACCAAGTCATGAGTCTCCCAGGAAACATCCTGCTGACCAATCATGGCCCTCACAGTATCATCCTGCTTCTGAGCCTCTCGGATCCTCTGTATCAACTCATTATCAACTCTGATCTCTCTCAACTCGAGACCATTAACACCATCTGTCACAGTCAGGTGCATATCTCTAAACTGCTCTATCAACTCACAGTCTGAGATCATCATACAGGCAACACTCACATGTTTCCTGCTCAAGGCATCAGCAACAACATTGGCCTTACCTGGATGGTATCTCAACTCAAAGTCATAATCTTTAAGGAACTCCATCCACCGTCTTTGTCTCATATTCAACTCCTTCTGATCAAAGAGATACTTGAGACTCTTGTGGTCACTGAATACCACCAACTTGGCACCATACAAGTAATGCCTCCACACCTTTAGAGCAAAGACAATAGTTGCAAGCTCTAAATCATGTGTAGGATAATTCTCCTCATGTGGCTTCAGCTGTCTGGAAGCATAGGAAACTACCCTCTTCTCCTGCATCAACACACATCCAAGTCCCTGCTTGGAAGCATCACAATAAACCTCAAAACATCCCTCTGGATCAGGAAGAGTCAACACTGGGGCTGTGGTCAACCTTTCCTTCAATCTCAGGAAACACTCCTCACATTCATGAGTCCAAACAAATGGGCTACCTTTCCTGGTAAGGCGAGTCAAAGGTAACACCATCTGTGAGAACCCCTGAATGAACCTCCGGTAGTAACCTGCTAAACCAAGGAAACTACGGATCTCAGAAACATTCTTGGGCCTCTCCCAAGACATCACAGCCTCGATCTTACTGGGATCAACTGGCACCCCAGCTGCAGAAATCACATGGGCAAGAAACTTCACCTCTGATAGCCAAAACTCACACTTCGACAATTTAGCATACAACTGATCATTCCTCAATGTCTGAAGAACAATTCTGAGGTGCTCGGCATGCTCTGTCTCCGTCCTAGAGTAGATCAGTATGTCATCAATAAACACCACCACAAACTGATCCAAGTACGGTCTGAATACCCGGTTCATATAATCCATGAACACTGCAGGAGCATTAGTCAAACCAAAAGGAATGACCTGATACTCATAATGACCATACCTCGACCTGAAAGCCGTCTTCGGTACATCTCCGGGCTTAATCCGAATCTGATGGTATCCGGATCGCAGGTCTATCTTGGAGAACACACAGGCTCCCCTCAACTGATCAAGCAAATCATCAATACGAGGCAAAGGATACTTATTCTTGATAGTAACCTTATTCAGCTGCCTGTAATCTACACATAATCTCATACTCCCATCCTTCTTCTTCACAAAGAGAACCGGTGCTCCCCACGGTGACACACTCGGTCTAATGAACTCTTTGGACAATAAATCCTCAATCTGCACCTTCAGCTCCTTTAACTCTAAAGGAGACATGCAGTAAGGAGCTATGGATATGGGTCCCACACCTGGAACCAAGTCAATGGAGAACTCAATCCCCCTATCCGGCGGAAGCTGTGTAATCTCATCAGGGAACACATCAACAAACTCACTCACCACCGGAATCTCTGACATATCCATCCCCTGTCTCTCCTCCGCTGTACTCAACAAAAGATAGCCCTGAGCTCCTCCCCTCAGTTCCTTGCAAACTTGCAAGACTGAAAGAAATGCAATAGAACTCGAGCTAACCCCATCTGAAGGCACTACAACCTTCTTATGGCAACAATCCAACATCACGCCATACTTGGCTAACCAATCCATACCCAGAATGATCTCAATAGTAGGCATGGCTAAGCAGTACAAATCAACCGTGTACTCTCTGCCATCAAACAAAAAATGCACATCTCTGCAGCACATATCCACTCTACACTGCTCTCTAGAGGCGGTGGTAACCTCCATAGGAGAAGGAAGTCTGAACATAGGCAAGCTCAGTCCTAAGGCAGTGTGATCACTAACAAAAGAATGAGTAGCTCTAGAATCAAACAAAACTCTCACATCACACACATCAATCAGAATAGTACCTCTGATCAGATCAGGAGCTCTAGCTGCCTCTCTAGCATCAACTGTATAAACCCGACCTGTTGTGGGTGCGGCTGTCAGACTCTCTAGTCCTCAAGCATGCTACCTGAAACTGTTATCAGACATGGTAAGCTCCCCTTACCTAATCAGAGGTTCGTTCACGAGCTTTATGACGGTTTGTCCTAAGTGTCTATTCCAGCCACGAGGTCTGTCTCGACGTCAAGATTCAGTGGTGGTTCTAACGTGTTGAAAGTAACACAAAGGGGGTCGAGAACGAGAGGTTTTCTGGGTGAGTTTTCAGGAGAGAGAATAGAGAAAACGCAAAGGTAGAAGAAGGAAGAACACACTTCCACTGCACACTTCTGCCCTTAAGTACTCGACTGACATGGCAGGTTTTCCCTTCATGAAAACACAGTAACCGTCGGTCAACACGGACAACTATCAACCATTAACACGTATACGAAGGCAAGGGTACTCAAACAGTAATAATCATACAAAACATACAATAAAACATGCAATTAATCGCACATAAACGTGCAGATTAGCGACTTAAAATCCAAGGTGTTACAACTCTCCCACCTTTTTAGGAATTTCGTCCTTGAAATTACCTGGTGTAAACAAAGTTGGGTAAGCTTCCCGCATCTGGAATTCAAGTTCCCATGTCGCTTCTTCTCCAAATATACCTTTGCAGATTACCTTGACAAGGGGAATTTCTTTTCCTCTTAGGTGCTTCGTCCGTCGATCCTCAATTCTCAAAGGTAGTGTCTCATACGTCAGGTTTTCCTTTACTTGAATGTCGTCCAATCCGAACACATGAGAAGGATCATGAATGTACTTACGAAGCTGGGACACATGGAATACATTATAGAGGTTGAAAGGGATGAGGGTAAGGCAATTTGGTAGGAGACTGGACCGACTCTCTTTAGAATTTGGAAAGGGCCAACAAACTAGGGTGTGAGTTTTCGGGATTTCAATGCTCGGCCGGGCCCGGTCCATGGGGTGACCCTCAAGAATACATGTTGCGCGATTTATGTGAATATGTTTACGGCAAGTGCACCGATCGTTTAACAAGTAATAAAGTGTAAGTAAAGTATCGTCTCCACAGGGATTGGAAAGATTTTCGCAATAATTATACAGATTATGATTGAACAAGAAACAGAAAAAGTACGCAACAGTAGTTGGATGATTGTGTTGAATTGAGAAAGAAAATTGAACAAAATAGTAAATTTAAAGTCGAAAAATTACCAATGAGAAATAATTGTGGTCAGGCGCAATCCCTTATAAGTATTCCCTCCTTCAATTGACTGATTTAGTTAACCTTGAAGTATGCATAAGATAAATCTTTCCTACAGTCGTAAATCCTAGACTCTTAAGAGCGTTAACCAGCGATTTCACCCTCTAGATGATAAAGAAACCTAAACCCTTAGCGAATCTATCAAACTAGGTGTTCAAAGAATAAATCTTATGGGTTCGTGTTATGTTTACTCGGAGAATAAGTCTTTTCTATTTTAGTTAATCCCTAATGTCTTAGTGAATTAACCCTTTAAACTGAGTTTGTAACCTAATGTCTTAGTGAAACTAATCAGTTCAAGCATTCAAAGAACATATTATAACCTCCGCACTCATGCATCCCTATATCTAGGTGAAGAACGAATGTTAATCTTAACATGTCAGATATTACAACCCCAACGTGTCCATTGTGAATTATAATTCTCGATACTTATCTAGAGTGATCAATTCTAAACAAGACAGATATAAGCATAGAAAAGAACTAAAATAAACAAAACATATGCATTTACTACCAGTCAATTTACAGAAGGAAACTCATAAGTTCATGGCCTTCCCACAATAAGATGATTAGCTAGTCATAGGCTTCAAGAACACCAAAGCGTTTGGATGAAACATGATTATGCAGAACTTTGACTCCCAATCTTGATTCCTAGGGTTTTTGCCTTCAATAAAACTCTCTAAACTTTATCGAATTGTATCCCCCAGCTAGGTCTCCGTCTGTGTGTATTAATCTAGGAAAACACTCATATTTATTGAGTATTTTAATTACAGTAACAAAGCAAAAACCTCTGCCTAATTTCAGAACATATATCTTTTAATTAAGGAAAGACAATCAAACCCACGCGACTCGCGCGCGATATCGCGCGAGTCGCGTGGCTTGACAGAATAAAATGGCGCGTGTCGCGTGACATGTGGCGCGCTTCGCGTGAACCAGCAGTGCTGAAATGTTTAATTCTTGAAGTTCCCACGCGACTCACTTGAACAATGGCGCGACTCGCGTGATGAGCCAGTTTTTTTACCTTCTTATTTTTCTCTTTTTTGGCCTGCAAATGCCTGCAATTGCTCAATTGGTATTAAAATGCCTTACGTAACATGAAATATTAATTATGCCTAATTTCTAAAGCTATTTCCTAACTATTCAATGCAAATATGACCTAAAACTAAGCTATAATTAGGATGTGTTTGCAACACATCAATACATAATCACCGACCTCAAACTCTAGGTCCTTCCTTCTCCTGTCATGATAGCTCTTCTGCCTACTCTAGGCCGTCCTCATCCTATCCTGGGTCAACCTGACCTTCTCGGTCATTTGTTGTACCACCTCAGGCACTAACATAAGGATCTCGCCGGGTTCCAACCAACATAAGGGTGTCCTACACCTCCTACCATACAGGGCCTTGTAGGGAGCCATGCCAATGGTAGAGTGAAAACTGTTGTTGTAGGTGAACTCTATCAGTGGTAGGAAACTATCCCCGCTACCCCCTGTTCTAAAACACATGCCCTCAAAAGGCCTTCTAGAGACTGAATGGTTCGTTCAGTCTGCCCGTCAGTTTGAGGGTGATAGGCCGAACTAAACCGAAGCCAGGTTCCTAAGGCCTTGTTCAAACCCTCCCAAAATCTAGAAGTAAACCTCGGATCCTGATCAAATACTATGCTAGAGGGCACACCTTGCAACCAGATGATCTCGCTAATATACAGGGAGGTCAACTTCTCTAAGGAAAACTGGATGTTGATGGGGATAAAGTGAGCAGACTTAGTCAATCTGTCAACAATAATCCAGATAGAATCTAACCCAGCTCGAGTTCTAGGTAAACCCACAACAAAATCCATGGAGATACTATCCCACTTCCACTGTGGTATCTCCAAGGGTTGTAACTTACCCGATGGTCTCTGGTGTTCTACCTTAGATAGAATCTAACATGCGTATACAAACTCACTAATATCCCTCCTCATGTTCAGCCACAAAAACATAGTCTTTAGGTCTGGGTACATCTTGGTGGTGTCGGGGTGGATACTTAGGTTACTTCTATGCCTCTCCTCTAGGATCACCTTCCTAAGCCCAAATATGTTGGGGACATAGACCCTTCCTTGAAGTCTCAAAACTCCATCCGGTCCCACATGGAAACTACTAGCATTCCCTGATGCTATGGCTTCTAGTTGGGTCTTCAAAAAAGGGTCGGACCCCTACCCTTCTCGGATCTCCTCTAGCAATCCGCTCGAAATCCGAAGGGCTCCTAGTCTCATGCTATTAGGGGTGAGCTCACATGCTAGACTAAGGTCTCTAAACCGCTCCAAGAGCTCCAGTTCCCTAACCATCAATGCAAACACATGAAGAGATTTCCTACTTAAAGCGTCGGCCACCACATTGGCCTTGCCAGGACGATAACTAAGCTCAAAATCATAATCCTTAAGGAACTCTAGCCATCTCCTCTGACACATGTTCAACTCCTTCTGGCTGAACAGATACTTGAGGCTTTTATGGTCACTAAACACCTCGAACTTGGAGCCAAAAAGATAGTGTCTCCATATCTTAAAGGCAAATACCATGGCAGCTAACTCCAAATCATGGGTAGGGTAGTTCCTTTCATGCATCTTAGGCTACCTGGAAGCATAGGCCAACACTCGGCCACTCTGCATCAACACCTCGCCCAAGCCCGTCATGGCTGCATCACAATACACCTCAAAGGGCTCTCCTAGGTTAGGCAAAACTAACACCGGTGCGGTTGTTAGCTTTTCCTTAAGAGTTTGGAAGCTAAGCTCACACTGGTCATCCCACACAAACACTTGACTCTTACGAGTCAACTTGGTCAAAGGTAAGGCTAACTTGGAGAAACCTTCTATAAATCTCCTTTAATATCCGGCCAAGCCTAGAAAACTTCTAATCTCGAACACGGACTTGGGGCTCTCCCACTTAAGGACGGCCTCCACCTTCAAGAATGTCGTATGTGCTATAGAAGAGTCAAAGGACCTAACAAAGCTCACGGTCGATGAGATTTCCGATTCTCTAGAGGCACACGAACAAAGTAAGAAGAAGGAGGAGGAGACAGTCAAGCAAGTACTTCAAGCCAAGGCATCAATCAAAGATGAAAAGGTACTTTATTCTCATTCGAGGTAGAGGGCGTGGCTATGGAGGTTGAGAAAATGGTCACGGTAGTAGAGGCCATGGTCAAGAAGGGTATTATGAGGAGATGGAGCAATCAAACCAACAAAATTGGCATGGAAGATGACGCAATCATGGGAGAGGTGATCAGTTGAATTATTCCAATATTGAGTGCTACAAGTGTGGCAAATATGGTCACTATGCGAAGGATTGCTACTCTGATAAGTGTTATAATTGTGGCAAGGTGGAGCATTAGACCTCGTTGGGGAGCAAAGAAATAAGCTTTGCCCCCATTCCACATGACATTAGATTGAACCGAGGGGATACAATTCATGATAATGTCTGTAACATGCTAAGGTAAACCAATTTCCTTAATCTTTAGCCAGATCCACTTTGATAACAAAGTAACCAAGTTTACCTCTCATTTTCCTCATGCTATGCAACATATCTTGTGCCACTACAACAATTTCATGGATACTACGAGTAGGAATAAACCTAGTTTGATGGGGAGAAATAAAACAAGGCATCGTGGGCTCAAGCCTATTAACCAAGATCTTGGTTATAACCTTGTCAGAGACATTACATAGAGAAACCAGCCTGAACTGGTTAAGAAACTCTGGGGTTGCCACTTTAGGGATCAGACAAATATAAGTTAGTTAAACTTATAAATCTCTTGCAAGTTATTCCACAACAAGTTGATGGTATGGCACAAAGAGTATTTGACCATTTTCTAGGATTGATAAAAGAACCTAGCAGGGTATCCATTTGGATCTGGAGCTTTCCAGGGTTCCATTGAGAACAAAGCATCATGAATTTCCTTTGTATCAATGGGGGATTCAAGGGACTACACCTCATCTTAAAGAAGATTAGGGAGGGAATAATTTGTTTGGAACCAAGTCATCCATTCCTCATCTTCCTCCAAATAGAAAAGTTGTTGGTATAAAACTATTAACCATGACTTGGATTTTCTTATCATCATCTACCCATTGACCATTGACCATTGACCATTGACATCTCTCAACATTTGAATCGTATTCTTCCTCCTTTTTTAATGGCTTTCAAGCTATAGTATTGTGTGTTGCGATCTCCATCATGTAGCCATTTCACTCTAGATCTTTGAAACCACTCAAGCTCATATTGGTAAAGAAGAGTCTCAAGCTGCTGGTGGAGCTCCCTCTCAAATTCATAGAGGAAATGGTTACCTCACCCATCATGAATAGCTCTCTTAATTCATCCTAAGTGAGCTTCAGTTTTCCTTTTAGCTACCATAATGCTACCAAAAACATTTGCCTCCCAAACTTTAAGACCTTCCTCAACTTTAGAAATATTTTTAATAAGTTCCAAATCCTTAGACTAGAGATTGGCAAGATGACTTTCATAGGACGCATGAGTCTAACAAGAACATTCCATACAAAAGGCCTTGTAGCATTGACAACTTAAGCCTGATTAAGCACCACCAAAAGAGGATGATGGTTAAAAAAAACTAACCCGTGGTAACATTTTGACATGAGCTTCAGGATAGCTTCTTCTCCACTAAGCATTGAATAAAGTTCTATCCAACCTTTCAAAAATGCATTGATACCCATTAAGGATAGGTCCCCTCCAAGTAAAGCTAGACCCAACAAAACCCAAATTTATGAGATGATTATTGTGAATACGATCTTTGAAGATCTTACATTTTCTTTCAACAACTAGAGCTCTCTCTTTTTTTATGTCTGACTAACTATATCATTAAAATCTCCAACAATCATCCATTTATCTGGGTTATTAGAATTGAAAGCATTCAGATTGTGCCACAACTCATTTCTAGTAGCTTCGATGGGGCTAGCATACATTAGGGTAAACCACCACCAGTCATGGTTATTAAACTTCAAACGTATATGCAAGCATTAGAAATCTTTAGAATGCACTTGCACTTTAACTTTGTCCTTATTCTAAGCCACGAAAATGCCTCTAGCATACCCTCTACCTTCACCATAATCACAAGAGTCAAATCCTAGTCTCTAAAAAGAAGCCTCCAAATTGGCAAGACTCGTTCTTATTTCCATAACAACAACCATATGTGGTTTATTAGCCTCAACATACTGCTTACATTAATGATACAAAGTTGATTTGTCAACTCCTCAGGAAAATATTGTTTTGGTGTATAATTGTAAAAACCAAAGAAGAAGAAGAATTAAGTCCTTGATGGTCCCCACCATCAAAGGATGGTGTCTTAGCAATAAATTCCATATATGCTATTAAAGTCTAGCAAGAAAGGCTAGCTTGACTGTCAGGACAGGTCTTAGAACCTCCAACCCCATCACAAAAGTGGTATTGAGGATTTGGAAGTCGAACAAGATGCTAGCATGAGCTGTCTCCATCTAGCATATGGTCATCAAGATGTACGCCATTAAGGATTTGAACCATTTCCCCGTTAGTGTCCAATCTGCTACGCTCCTCATTACCACATTTTATAACCATGTAATTCTCCTTGTGTTTCTATTTTTTAGAGTAGTTTTTGTCTCTCACCTCATTAATGACAGCTACCCTCATTGACCCATATATTTAATGTTGGTCCTTCCATGTCCACCTGTTGTTTTCCTTAAGTGACATTGGGATTAGCAAAATCCCTTTCTTTTTATGATTCTACAAGTACCACGTACGAGGCGTTGCTTTTCCTTTGTCCCTTGAGTTGTTTCCCTTTCCTATACTATTTTGTCCCTTCTTACCTACTAGAGGACTTATAGGTGGTTAGTAAAAGGACACATCACCATCATTGCTCTCCGTTTGACCACTCAGATCATCTTTAGTGGTAGATTTTAAATTGGAATTTTATGTTATTTTTTGGTGGACTCCACAGTGCTATGTGGGATTGAAGATCTCTCAAGATCTTTCCCACTTTTTTCTTTAATGCTAAATCTCATATTGAAATCTTGGATAAATTTTAATGGGTCCTACATGAATCCTACATTGCCACTTTTTTTTCATTTTTTTCCTCCTCCTCAACTTTCACTTTTCTTTCTTTTCTTTTTTTCTCTCCTCCCTTTCTCCCCTCTTCAATTCTTCAACTTCCAAAGCCTTCTTTTCTTTTTTTTTCTTCTCTGTCTTTCCTCTCTTCACACCATCTTTTCTTCTTCCTCTTCTTCCTTCTCCGCCGCAGCCAATCCCTTCCCCTTCCCCTCCCCTTTGTCGCAACCAACGCCTTCCCTTTCCCTTTCGTGGGCGACCAACCACTTCCCCTCCGTCGTAGCTCCACCTTCCCCTCCCCCTCCTCAGCGGCCAACCTCTTCCCCTTCCCCTTCCCCTCCGCGCGACCCCCCACCTTCCCTTTCTTCCTCTGTCGTGGCCCTACCCCTTCCCCTTCCCCTCCCCCTCTGTCGCGGTCAACCCCTTCCCCTTCCCCTCTGCAAGCGCGACCCCCCATCTCCCCTTTCCTTCACCCGCGTGCGACCCCCTTCCCCTTGGTATGTTTTTTTTCCACGATATTTTTCCACTGGGTTGTTTGTTTTTCTTCTTCTTCATTTTTGTTTGTTGTGTTCATACTTTATTCCAATGGATCTTTTGCCTCCTACCCTTTATTGTTATGTTGTTGATGAATAATTTTTTATTGTTTTGAAACTTGTGCAGATCTTAAGAGTTCTTATGAAAGAACTGAATCTCCAACATGGAGATCTTGATAAGTGCTTTATTGCTGAATCTGGGGAATGTTAGATCTTCAGCTTAAGATTTATCTCCAACATCCAACATTAAAGATGCTTTTAGAATAGAATGATGAGACCCTCTTATGTTAGCATTACCCTGACCTCCTCTATTATGATTGCTCTTTTTCTTTTCCTTTTATGGGTGTCCTCATTTTCTTAACCACAGTCCATTGTCATTCATCCTTAGCAGAGTTTCATTGTCACTCTTTCTCCACTTGTCCCCCCTTCAAACGTAGGATTTTGATTACCATTCCATGTGGCTTTCCCTTTGTCTTAACAACCCTCAACATAATGATCGAACCTCCCACACCCTAAACACAAAAAATACAACCCTTCATAATCTATTTTGAAGTACCTTTGGTTTATCTCAAATAATGAAAGCAATGACTTAGTTAGATCCCCTTCCACATAAAGTCTAGCATATTTGCCTCTTTCTTGTGTCCAGGTATTTCTATCAACCCTTACCGTCCTCCTTATGTGATCTCCAAGAGCATTTAAGATGATACAATCATAATACTCGATGGGGAGTCCAAAAAACCTCACCTATAGAACCACGTTTATATCACTTTACTAGTAGGATGGAAGTTGGGACACCACTCACGCATAGTCAAGTAGTGGTCATAGATCAACCAGGTTCCCTATATTAAAGCTTTGGTTTGGTCATCCGAATTAGTAAACTGGACAAGGAAGAAGTCATTAGCCACATCTATAATCACATTTGACTTTGGTTTTTAGGGCCTTAAACCCTGTCTTCCTAACCAAAAGTTTGACAATAATCGCATTTGCCCAAGGCCTCTGTATCTTCTTTGCTTCTTTCTCTAATAAAACATGGGTTCGACACTTGTATTCTCCTAGTTTTGATTCTTGGATTTGGATTCCTAGATCTTCATCCTCCTCCTCTTCATTATCCAAATCATCCTCTATGTTGTCCATGTTTTCATGGGTATGGGTAGAGTCATAAACAAAAAGTTCCTTAAAGGTTTTAAGTTCATTCAGTTTCTCATGGATATCCTTATAGCAAATAGGCTAAGACGAGTCTTCTGTAAAGCATTGTTCCCCTCCTTTGATCTTCTTTTTGCTCCTATCCACAAAGTCTGGCTCTTCCTTCAAGATTTCCCTCGAAACCCTAGCACAACCTATTTTTTCGCCACCCACACCACTCATCCGTACTATTTTTTCCTTGTATCCATCAACACGTCTATATAAACAAAGAAAACATGTTTGTCCAGTGATTATCATGCCCAATTATTCATTGTCCAATCATAGTCCAATGCTCCTCATAGCTCACACAAAAGCTCATATTTGCAAGAAACTTTATCATGACTTGTTAGTAACAAATTAATTAATACCTATGATCAAGAGATTATCTTCAAGAGTACTGCTCACACACCATCATGCAATAAACAATGCCTTAACTTAAAGAGACCCTTATAAGTAAGCATAATCAACTCAAGAATAAAACAACTACAGCTCAAGTGTTAGGCTTATCAATGAAAAAATTGTTTGTTATTAGTTTTTATATGAAAAGAAGGTTCCATATATTGACAAAAAGGTCACATGTTCACAAAAATGACCCAACATAGAACTCTCATTTAAAATAACATAAAAATTAAAATAATTTCTCTTAAGTTTTGATATAAGTTTCATTCACCGTTGGGTCACCCTATAAGTCTTACAAGTTCAAGGTACACACCCTTATAATTCTACTTTTTCTATCATCTCCTACGTAAAATGACTTGAGTGTTAGTCATTAGTGGTGATCACATTAAAAATTGTTTTGCGCAAGACTACTGAAAGTTCTGAATTCTACCTTGAATGTTCCTTTTTTTTTAAGCTAAAAATGACATGCTAAAGCATCACAATGAAAACTGCAATCTTAACCAGGTTGACACCCCAACCCTCACCTATCATTTGCAGCACATACACCAAAAACACATGTTAAATAGGAAAACAAAATAGACATGGCGACATGCCTTGAATCTTCCTTTCCTTAGACAGATATGATGTTGAACAAAAATAAAAACATATCTATTAATTTATTCAATGTATTTTTATTTACAACCTTCACTTAAAAAAATAATTAATACGCGTTGAAAGTTGTTAGTTAATTTAAAAAACAAATATCTATCGCCAAAATAACTATAACGACCAAGTACCAACCACCAAAACTATAAAGTCAAGTCAATCCCGTTGAAATAATATATGATATGATGTTTCCCAGTAATTAAGTACCCGATGATGAGAGCCTAGTATATATCAATAGATTGATGTGCAAGTAACAATAAATTACTAAAAATTTTAAGATCGAAAAATCAGATGGATCGAAGATAGTGCAATGTGACTGCTATATATATGTTTTAATTCATATGGTTGAACCAAATCATGACCAAGTACAACTTGAGGATCATAAACAATTAAGTTTCATATCCAAGTTCTCTCTTTCCGAGGAACATTATTTTTCCTGGTGCATTTTGCTAGCTTACACAAATGGGTTTTCTAGACAATCTTCAAGAATGGTTCACTGCATGTACCAAACCAAAGGAAAAACTTGTGCCCAAGAAGGTTATCTTCATTTCCGATAGCATCTATCCTGCTATTTGTGTGACTCTCTCTTAATCTATACTCTTCTGATTTTTTTTTCTATATATCTAATCAAGATATTGATTTTGTTTGTGCATGATACAGACAGTTAATATCAGGGTGAAAATGGACTGTGAAGGTTGTGAAAGAAAGGTTAAAAATGCAGTGAAGGACTTGGAAGGTTCATATAAAGCTCTCTTGCTATATATTATCTATATCTATTGTCTGTTCAGTATATATATGTTTGTTTTGTTTTCTGGTTTTTAAGAAACCTGTTCTCTCCATCCCTAAAATACCTTAATGAACAAATCAAGTATCACTATACCATATAGAGACCCAATTTTTATACACCCTGCAGTTAAAATTAAAAGCAACTTGTTGATTGTTATAATCTTAAATAAGTTATACTATATAGTATATATTATTCATACAAATACTTTTCTACCATATTATTTTTATTTTTATTCATCCATTAATTAATCACTTTATCATATACTTCTCTTATCTTTTTCTTTATTGTTGCTGTATATTCATGTTTAGTCCAAATTGCTTTTAGTATACCCAAAGGTAGGAGAATAATAGTTTAATTGTTTTTCCTCTTTAAAAATGAATATTGTAATAATCAGCCATTAAGCAATTATTTTTGGCCATTCATTTCTTTTTCTTCCAATTCAATCAAACTAGCTAGAAATTTTGTCTAATAGAACTTTAGTAGTTCATATAATTAAATGAGACTTAACTATTGGAGCCGTATAAATGTCAAGTCAACTTCATCAATAACTTATAACTCACTACTGATAATACAAGCACATGCAAGAGAACTATGCTAGTAATTAATATAAAGGTCAAACCTGTTTCGTCACGAAAAGCATACTGAGATAGATGTGTAGAGGTGGTAGGTAATTGCTTGAGATCTTACTCTTGATATATGTACAATTTGTTTTATTTTTGTATGTATTCTATAGTCAAACAAGCTATCAATCTTCTTCTGTGCAACTTCCAATCCATCAATATCTGGATTTTAATTTATAGAAATATAACTATATTGAAGTCGTCATGCCCTAACCCAAAATCAATAAAAGATGCAAGAACCAAATAATTAAAGTCGGATTTAGGCAAATCTGTGTGATTTTAACATAGACAAACGGAAGAAATAAATAAATAAATAAATAAGTTGTGATTTTAAATAAGCCTTTGATATTTCTAAATTTTTTTAAATAAAAAAAAACTCTTCATATATGATCGAACAACTGCTGTAGCTATATACAAAGTCGATGGTTAATTCATTTTGGAATTTAATTAATTAGAATATATTCAGAATGTAAAATAATTTGATACTCATTTTTATTTTCAGCCTTAAATCATGAAATCATTGACAGTAAAAATCTTAATACTTTATCAAAATTAAACTCTTCATTTTAGTTACTAAATATGAACTGTTTCAGGATTGGAATCATATGATGTGAACCGAAAGCTACAGAGGGTAACTGTGACTGGTTATGTGGATTCAGAGGAGGTTCTGGAAGAAGTGAGGAACACAGGAAAAACCGCTGACCCTTGGCCATTTGTTCCTTACGATTTGGTGGCATTTCCTTATGTGAAAGGGGCATATGATATCAAGGCTCCATCTGGTTTCGTCAGAAATATCCCAGATGCAATGGGTGACCCTAAGTCTCCAGAGATGAAGCTTATGAGGGTCTTTGATGATGAAAACCCACATGCTTGTTCAATCATGTAAAGCACAAGTGTTGATGATGCTGTTATCTTTTTCTTGGAAAATGATTATTAGATGCCTCTTGAGTGTTTACATCTTGTGAGAGATAGGAAAAGAGAAAAGAGAAGTGATTGATATAAATTAATGATATGATATCACACAAAAAAAAAAAACACCAAAATAAGAGATATTGATGAAATGTTTGTAATTTGAGTGTTCAAATATAACAAGTTTTTTTTTACTTTTGTTTCTTATGTTTTAAAGAAAAACATAATTTTCGATAGAGATTAATTTTTACAAAATTAATGAATATTTTATACTAATAACATGATTAAAAAAATAGTTTTCAGCATTAACTTTTTCGACCTAAGAACGTGTCTATTTTGCTTTAGTTTATTGATGTATGCTGGTGTGGATATGTAAGACCATGGGAGACTGCTTTTTACATTGTTATATTTTCCTTTGTCTCCCTTTCTTATTAGATTTATCCTTGTTTTTCTCTCTTTTCTCTTCTTCTCCCAATTTCCGATGGCATGGCCTTTGTGCCATCATTTGCATCTCCGGATCGATAACCAACAATTGCAAATTTTGATCAACAGCAATGAGGTTTGATGACCATGAATGGAAGCTTGAAGTAAATTGAAGATTTGGTTTATTTAGTTTATATGATGCAATGTAATTAATTGTAAAAATGAAGTTGTAATATATTAGGATTATATATTTTTTTTCTTTACTTTTGCCCCCTTATGCTTGCTTTTGATTTTCTTTTTTTATTGGACAATTATGTATGTGTGTGCATGCATTAAGAGTATAAATATTTGATGATAGGTTCACTTAAGTAACCTTAAAAGTAAAATTGAAGTTCTAAATGACTTAGGGATTAAATTTGAGCGAAAATGCTTTTGAAAATTAAAAGTTTTAAGATGAAGAACAAAAAAATCAATTAAATGAACAAACTAAGTGATTATCTTAAGTCCGGTGACTTAGAATTTGCAAAAGTGTGCAAACAATTATTTAGCACTCCTTTTCAATTGCACTCTTGAAAAATCCGCCAATGCCCCAACCACAACCAGAAACAAGAAAGGGGCTAGGGGATCCCTTTGCTTTAGCCCTTTCTCAACCACAAATTCCACAGTGGGGCAACCGTTCACTAAAACAAAAATATTGTTGGAAGTAATACATGCTTTCATCCAAGTTCTCCATGTTGGTGGGAAACCCATTCTTTCCAATATATACTCTAAAAACCCCTAATTTATTGAATCGTATGCCCTCTGGAAATCAACCTTGAAGATAAAAAAATTTCTCTTTAATCTCTCAGCCTAGTCTAACAATTCATTAAGCACTAATAAACCATCAAGAATCTGTCGGCCTGGGAGGAACGCTGTCTAGCACTTAGAGATGATTGAAGGGAGTACTTTCTTGAGCCTTAGAGCAAGTAACATGGAGATGATCTTGTGTAAACTTCCTATCAGAGATTTTGGATGATACTCTGACAAACTCTGAGGGTGTTGAGTCTTGGGTATTAATGCTTAAAGGAAGAACTAATTAACTTCAGGAGAGAAGCATTACTATGAAATTCATGGATAGCTACACATGCCTTGCCTCCCACAACATCCCCGCATGACTTGAAAATTTCTAGATTGAACCCATCTGGCCTAGGGCTCTTCCCACCATCACAAGACCATATGGTTGGCTTAATCTCCTCATTTTTGAATGGTTCAACCAGCCAATCCATATCTTAATAACTAATCTATTTGAAAGATATGCCATCCAAATTCAATCTAATAAGTGGGGCTTCCTGAAATGCTCTTTGAAACTGATCCTTGGCTGCAATTCTTACTCTTGGAACATCTTCTATCCACCCCTGGTTGGATTGCATAGATGGTATCTGATTTCTTCTTTGTCAGCTCCTGAGGCATGCATGGAAAAAGACTGAGTTGTAGTCCCCCAACTTTATCCATGTTGCTCTTGATTTATGATGCAACATGTTTTTCTTAATCCTGATTAGCTCCCAAAAATCTTGCTGAAGACTAGCCCTCGGAGACAAATCATGCTCTTGACCTTTCATCAACAACAAATCAAAAGAAGCCAACCCTTGTACCTTAAGAGTTAATCATGTGATCGAGTTTACCAAATTCACTCCTTGACTAACTTTTGAGTTTCTATTTGACAACCTTCAATTTCTCCTTACCTCTGAACAAAGTCCACCCTTCCACGTCAGACTCGGTCCACGATTCTTGCACCATTTCAAAAAATTCGATGTTCTTGCTGATATTTGTTGAACCCTTAATGCATAAAAAGATTTATAAAGTTTTAATGATAACAAACAATGAATGTCACATTATTAGATTTATTGCACTGAGGATAATTATTTGATTATTTGATATTTTGAAGTTACTGATATTTTGGATTTATGAAGATCAACATAATTGAGAATATTATTTGAAGAATTCTGAAGATTGATATCATTCAAGATTACATGGAACTAAGACGATTTGTTTCTATTTATTTTTATTAAATTTTATGTAAGGAGATTAGAAAATTGATCTTGCCAAGATATTTGCCTTAAGATTGCATTGCATAATAAGATAAAATATTTTTTAGGATTGCATTCAAAAATAGGATAGAATAATATTTAATATTGAATTCAAAAATATGGTAGAATATTTTTAAGTTTGCATTGCATAATATAATAGAATATCTTTAAGATTGCATTGCATAATAAGATAAAATATT